>SJXQ01012188.1:242727-300749 GCA_006408695.1 Aepyceros melampus
GGGCTACAAGCGACTTAGTTTTTTTTAACAGATAATTTACCTTATCTAATTATTCTATGGAGTGGCTGATGCAGATAACTTGAGAATAGTATCTCTTTGTCTGAATCCTTCCCCTGGCCTCAGGACAATTCAAAAGTGATTGAACAGAACTTGGTGAAGGAATCTTGAGAGATTTTAATTCTTCCTTGGGTAGTAACGATCAGATCTGAGCAGTGGCTTTGTAAGGGGTCATTCTGCCTCTCCCCGAGGAAGCGCCCCCACTGATTCCAGGGACCTGGATCATGCCCTCTAGATCTGCCAAAGTCTTGAGGTTTATTCTTTTCCCCTAGTCCTCTACTAGAATTTCTCCCCAGCTGAAAACAAACTGTCTTAAAATTCTGTACTGAATACTCTGGGATAGGATCTTCACCCAGGAGACCAAGACTTCCAGATTTCCACACCAAGTTCCTTCGAGGCAGTGATTCTCTTAATCTGAACACCTTACACATACATGCCAGGCCATGCACCGAGTGCTCTACACATAGGCAAAGTCAATAGGTTCTCTCTGTTTTGTAGCTAGGAAAACAGGCTCAGGATGGTCTGGGAGTCTTATCCCAGAGTAGGCAGCACTGTCCAGACTGGAACCCAGGTCTGCTTGCTTCTCAGTTCGAGCTACTGGAGTAGGGAGAGTAAAGGATTCTGTGGTGCAGGAAGCACGTAGTTAACCCTGTGGCCCTGCTTGGGTGGCTTAAAAGTTGGTACAGAGTTGTGAAAATCCTAACATGTTTGCATGAATGAAACATAGCCTTAAAATTTTAATGGCACTGAAAAAAGTATAAGATATGGGAATAAGATATGAAAGCACAGTTCTGGAGTTTTTACTGTATAATCAAGGAAAGCTGAAAATAAATTTAAGGATCTTGTCTTTTTGATATAGTTGTTAAGGAGTTCTTATGATTCGTTTTATCTATAGTGGATTCCTAGTTTTAATACTAGACATCAATTTCAGTTTTTACGTAATGTAAATGTCTGTGGCATATATTTTGCCAACTCTAATGGTCTTTGCATCTGTTGACAGAGATTAGGCCTGACACTTGTCATTCTGAATTTCAGTGATGTGAAGATTTAAATAGTTTTAAACTTTGTTCTCTTTGGTCTTTTAGTTTTTAAGAAACAATTATTGGTTTATCAAAAACATTTTATGAAGTTAACGTATATTTGGCAAAAGGCATATGTACTTTTTTGTACAGAAGAGATCTTTTTAGCAAATTTGTTATGTTAGTCATTAAAATACACATATATTGATTTATCTTCCATATCATAAATATGCATAAAGTAAGACTTAGCATACCAATGATGGTAGCCTTAGAAATTGTATTAATTATAATCATAAAATCTTAAAATTTTTCAGCAGTCAGGTCATATAGATTAATTCTGCTTTATTTCAAATATTTTGTTTTATAATCTAGTTTATGATATTCAGATACCTAATGTGCTTTTTCCCTCTGATCTGTTAAATGTAATTCACCATATCCCTCCAAATTGAGTTTATATAAACTTTTGAAGAGGAAAACTAATGTTTTAATGAGAAAAGATGTTAATTCTTCACTGAGACTGTATATTTGGATTTAACAAATCATATCTACATTTGATAAAATTTGTTGTTATAAGGATATTTATAGCCTTGAGATAATTTTGATAGTCCATTAAAAGATAAATTCATTACTAGTGAATATTAATCCTAGGATCAGAGTGAGATTTTATGCTTAGAAAGGCTAACACTTTTTAAAAAATGTCTTTTACTTAAGGAGCAGAATGTGTGATTTTAAAAGCTACACTGTAAAATGGGGATAAGGTAGGTGTCCTGGACTCACCTTGAAACTGATAGAATTTAAGTATTACAAGTTTACCTTACTAAGACCCTTACAGTACCTTCCTAAGAACATGGTAGCTCTCAGAACTGGTCTTCACAAAGCACTGCTAATCTTCCAAATATTTCCCTATCAGCATAGTTGGTTTATATAGCATTAACGATGGACTGTGACACATAAGGAGACTTATTAATTGTCATGCTTGGGTGGTGTGATATTCTGGTTAATTGAGGCACAACAATTGCCTTGATAGATGATATAGATTAATTCTACTTTATTCCATTTGCTTTTAGCAAGGACACATCTATAAAGAGTGTAGGTGGTATGCACCCTTCAGAATTCTTTCATTTAGGCACTGTAACATGTTTTGACTAATCTCACACTTGACCAACCCAAAATTTCTGTTCAGAAACCAAACCAATAACTGTAATGTTACCACAGTTTGCCCAAAAATTCAAAAAAAGTAATTACTTCTAATGAGTTAAGCTACAGTCAGACAAATCTAGAGGAAAAATAAATTTCCTTCTAATTCTCACAATTTTAAAAGAAACAGCAGTGCTGTATTTGACAGTAAAAATATTTTAAAAGGATAATAACCTGGATTTCAAGTGTGAACTTTGATAAGAATTTCTAATAAGCTTGAATTGTTTTTGAAAAGTTTAAAACCCCCTTCATATATTGAGTGAAGTTGCTCAGTCGTGTCCGACTCTTTGCGACCCCGTGGACTGTAGCCCACCAAGCTCCTCCATCCATGGGATTTTCCAGGCAAGAGTACTGGAGTGGGTTGCCATTTCCTTCTCCAGGGGATCTTCCTGACCCTGGGATTGAACCCAGGTCTCCCACATTGCAGGCAGACGCTTTAACCTCTGAGCCACCAGGGAAGCCCCCTTCATATATATTAACAGGACTTATATAGCTATAAACTTGAAATTACTTAAGTCAATAATCAGCTCACTTGCCCCTTGGAGTGAAAGCACGAGATTAGCAGGTTTTTGTTTGAAACTAGGTCAATGGGTTAAGGATACTTTCTCAGTTAATTTAAAATCTTTTTCTACATGTTTCCTTTTTGCCAACCTCTCCCTTCCAGCCCCTTGGACTTGGATGACTGTAATTAATACGCGTACAGTTCTTTAAAAATTACCTAGGGTATTTTTCTCAAGTCTTCTGCCCTTTGTGTATAGATAGGAATGTTCTTATTTTCCACCTTTGATTTGCATCACTCCAGGTTCAGGTTCCTGGAGAGTGCTGGTAGTCTAAGTGTTGACTGGTGTTCATCCCCTGAAAGAGACTATCTTAAGCTGACAGGAGCCTACTAAAATTGGAGTTAAAAAAATTCAACCTTATGTGCTAATTTTCCTTTTAAATAAAAAGGAGATGAAAACAAAAGCACAGAATTGGAAATTAACTGTAGTAAAAGGAAAGGAAGACATGGAATGGGGATAGCATGTTTACCTGTACAAGGGGAAAATTTTTTTAATGAATTGGGAAAAATTAAGAGGAGAAAAAAAACCATAATAAACAGAAATTGAAAAGGATCAGAGAAGTCAGAAAGTGACTGGAGAAAAAGTTAGGAGCAAGAAAGGAAACACAGGGACATATTAAGATTTTAGGCTTTAAACTTTTAATTCTCAAATGTAATATTTGCCCAGAAAATGTTCTGTGTCATAGATAAGCCTTGCTCATTCAGAAGTTAGTTTTAGGATTAAACTTTTGACTTTCTTCTACTCTTCCATATTTATAAATAAGATATTTACATAGTTGAGAGTATTCCCATAAATAGGAAAAAAGTGTGTAAAAAAATGTTGTGAATTCTAGAACTTAGTTGTATTCTCTAAATATTAGTATAAGCACATAATAAAGATGTTCTTAAGTCTTTCAAAATTTTCTACCTTTAGGCTTGTGTACTCTAATTTCTAGTGGTGCTCTATTACTGTTGCGTCAAAATTGGAAGGAAATTAAACTTTCTAAGCACATTTATTTATTTGGCCGCACAGTGGGGCTTGTGGGATCTTAGTTCCCTGACTAGGGATTGATCCTAGGCCCTTGGCAGCAAAAGCTCCAAGTCCTCACAACTGGGCCACCAGAAAGTTCTGTAAGCACATTTATTTATAATTAATTTTTGGAGTATAGTTGATTTACAGTGTTGTATTAGTTTCTGCTGTATAGCAAAATGAATCAGTTATACATATTCATGTATCCACTCCTTTTTAGATTCTTTTCCCATATAGGTCATTATAGGTATTGAGTAGAGTTCCCTGTGTGTATATGTCAATCCCAATGTCCCAGTTTATTGCCCATCTATCCTCTTGGTATCCACAATTTGTTTTATACATCTGAAGCACATTTATTTTTGAGTTAAACATTTTTCACTGTATAGAAAAGTTGAGCAGATAAGAGGACTCACCAGATTGTGCTGAAACTCTTATTAGAATATTGTCCTCAGGGAGTCCTCTCCCTTGCTCCCATTTGCCCTGGTTGCTTGCCTTCAGAAGCTCTGTCAATATTTTAGACTCTTGCCTGCTTGGAGAAGACAGGATGGGTAAATCCTTTTTAAAGTTTGCCTTTACCGTTTGGCATTTGACTGCAATTACAGTATTACTAAGAGGATTTGTGCTTAGCAGGAACTGATATTTTTAAAATAGCCTTATCCCTGGTCATTATTCAGTTTTTCAGGACAAAGGGATTAATTGAAGGCCTTTTGCAGCTAACTTTTTTGTGATGATTTTGTTTCACATAAATCAGGATCAACTTCAGTTCTGAGCATGATTTTATAAATAGACTTCTGATATTAGGATAGATGCTTTTGCAGTATAACATATAAAGATTTCCATATTTTACTGAATATAAAAATCAGAATCAAATGTAGCTGTGGTTCTCAAAGACATAATTTGTTTTCCCATTAAAGTTCCCTGACAGTCACTGCTTTATTTCTGGGTATTTGAGAATATTGGATCATGTAGAAAGGATGATAAAATTGACAGCCAGGACTCAAATCTTTCTTCCACATGACACCTTATACTCATCATTCCAAAAATTAGGTTAGTAGTTGTGAATGTGGGAAGGGCCGGAGACATGTCTGTTCATGTAGCGTATTCCTTTTTATAATGGGAAAATACCTAAACTGGAGGCTTGTCCATGGTCACACAGTGGCCTGTGCACAGTGTCAAGTCTTAGACCTGGGATCTTGAGTTCAGAGATTATTCTAACCCTCAGTCCCCACCCCTTCTACCTCCCCACAACTGTATAAACTAATAAAAGACTTTTGTTTTGGTTTAGTATAAGTGTATTGGGCATTTAAAAAATCCTATCAGGTGAAACAGCTGATAATACCTTAAATTGAGGTGAGGTGAGGTGAAGTCGCTCAGTCGTGTCCGACTCTTTGCCAATGACAGCCAGGACTCAAATCTTTCTTCCACATGACACCTTATACTCATCATTCCAAAAATTAGGTTAGTAGTTGTGAATGTGGGAAGGGCCGGAGACATGTCTGTTCATGTAGCGTATTCCTTTTTATAATGGGAAAATACCTAAACTGGAGGCTTGTCCATGGTCACACAGTGGCCTGTGCACAGTGTCAAGTCTTAGACCTGGGATCTTGAGTTCAGAGATTATTCTAACCCTCAGTCCCCACCCCTTCTACCTCCCCACAACTGGATAAACTAATAAAAGACATTTTGTTTTGGTTTAGTATAAGTGTATTGGGCATTTAAAAAATCCTATCAGGTGAAACAGCTGATAATACCTTAAATTGAGGTGAGGTGAGGTGAAGTCGCTCAGTCGTGTCCGACTCTTTGCCACCCCGTGGACTGTAACCTACTAGGCTTCTCAGTCCATGGGATTCTCCAGGCAAGAATACTGGAGTGGATTGCCATTTCCTTCTCCAGGGGATCGTCCCAACCCAGGGATCGAACCCGGGTCTCCCGCATTGGAGGCAGACGCTTTAACCTCTGAGCCAAATTAGTTGGCTAAAAACGTAAAATAATTTTTTAGACTGTACCCCTTTTTAGTAGATATTTTTAAATTGTAGATTTTTAATAAAAGTAGTAAGCTCTATGGAAATGCCCATTTTAATTGTATTGCCTGTTTCATTTTAATTCTTTCAAAATTAAGATAGTATAAACAAATTACCTTTAAAAGTTAAAAATTTAATAAGTGGATTATACAACATTTTGACAGGGGAGAATCATGGAATTTTTACCCAAGGGTAATGGCTAGCTAATAATTCTTTGACTTAATAAATATATTTCTAGGAACCACATTTAAAATTATTAATTTCTCATATTTTCTCTATGTGCATGCACACAGTTACAGTAAACTAAAAGATTATTAGAGGAGGAAATGGCCAATTCAAAATTTTTAGATCACTGTTTTTAAGAGGTATTCCAAAATCACTGCAGATGGTGATTGCAGCCATGAAATTAAAAGACACTTACTCCTTGGAAGGAAAGCTATGACCAACCTAGATAGCATATTCAAAAGCAGAGACATTACTTTGCCAACAAAGGTCCTTGTAGTCAAGGCTATGGTTTTTCCAGTAGTCATGTATGGATGTGAGAGTTGGACTGTGAAGAAAGCTGAGTGCTGAAGAATTGATGCTTTTGAAGTGTGGTGTTGGACAAGACTCTTGAGAGTCCCTTGGATAGCAAGGAGATCCAACCAGTCCATCCTAAAGGAGACCAGGCCTGGATGTACATTGGAAGGACTGATGCTGAGGCTGAAACTCCAGTACTTTGGCCACCTCATGCGAAGAGTTGACTCATTGGAAAAGACCCTGATGCTGGGAGGGATTGGGAGCAGGAGGAGAAGGGGACGACAGAGGATGAGATGGCTGGATGGCATCACTGACTCGATGGACTTGATGGATGTGAGTCTGAGTGAACTCCAGGAGTTGGTGACGGACAGGGAGGCCTGGCGTGCTGCGATTCATGGGGTCGCAAAGAGTCGGACACGACTGAGCGACTGAACTGAACTGAANTGGCATCACTGACTCGATGGACTTGATGGATGTGAGTCTGAGTGAACTCCAGGAGTTGGTGACGGACAGGGAGGCCTGGCGTGCTGCGATTCATGGGGTCGCAAAGAGTCGGACACGACTGAGCGACTGAACTGAACTGAAAATACTTTCACTTCAAAATGCTTTTCATAATACAGTTTTTAAAGTATCAAACTGTGAGAAGTGATAATATATTCTTTCCAAGTTTCAAAATAAGACAGCTTTTTAAATCCTAGAAAGGATAAGGAAAGTAGTTCAGAACATGAAAGAAGTCCTTCCCATATTCTTTCTTTTGAGAGCACCTGATATACAAATAGGTAAACTGTTATATGAGGAGCCAATGATGAGAGAAATGCTTTCTCTGTGAAAAGGTGAGCCACACATTTCTTTTTGGATAGTCCCCTTCATTAATGTGTTTTAAGTGATTGCATTCACAGAGAAGGTTTTAAGGTTTTGGCCCTACGCTTTCTGTTCTAAAGCAGAGTGTCTGTAATAACTTTGTCTAAGATTATCAGAGAGGCATTAATTTCCTGTTTCTGCCATGAAAGGAGAAGCTAGTTATGCTTATGGATTTTGTGTGGTTTTAGAGTAAAATTGCAGCAGTAAGTAGCCCGGAGAAAAGGGCAAGGTAGATCTAGAACTTCTATCCTTGGCAGCTAAACTTTTTTGGTTAGAAGATATCTTATGGTATAACAGCTATTTCAAAAGGCACAACTTCTATTATTGTGGACTTAGAGGTAGAACAAACTGGATAAAGGTGTACCTTTGGGACTTCAACATAGTGCTGAAGTGACGCTTGTAAACCCATTGGAACCCAGATATCAAAGAAGCACAATAGAATGAATAGGGAGAGGACAAAGGGGCCAGAAGATTGGGTATAAACAAAGAAAGACTAGGAAATAGACTGTAGGAAGCCATTAAGCTGGTCCCATTCGATGTGATCTGCAAGAACCTGGGGTTAGAAGGTGGAATGCCATTACAGGCCATGGGGCCTAGTTCTCGTGAGACACTGGATAGGTGGTCACACCTGAAGTTCCTTCAGTGGCAGTATGCTTAGAGGTATACTGCTCTGACTTTGGGAACATGCACCTGTACCCGTTTTACTAGAGCCCTTGTGAAAAGCCAAGTCTTTCACGAGCTCATTAGTAACTATATGTTGTACACATATTAAGTACATTTTCCCCCTCCATAGACTACTGACTGTGAGTCCTTTTTTATTTTTTGAGAATATTATGTATACAGCTCTGCAAGTTTTGTCATTTCACATTTTAAATGTCTGTGTTACTGCATATGGATTAATCTCATTCTTTTCGATTGCATATGTTATATAAGAGAGTTTGTTCAGCCAGTTTCATATTGATATGTGAGTTATGCCCAGTTTTTGTGCTCTTAGAAATAATAAGGCAGTGAACGTCCATTAAGTTGTCAGTCCTGATTACAAAACTTTTCCTTATATTGGCCTAAAATCTTTGATTTAGCCTCTACTTACTAGTTTTGAAAACAGATGCCATCTTTCTCCTGCGTCTTCTGTTGAATTGAAACATCCGTAGTCAGACCACTCTTGCTATGATTTGGATCCCTTTGCTGTCTTCTGGACATGATCCACTCTGTCATCTAAAGTACAGTGGTGGAATTGAGCACTGTCTTAGTTGTGGTTTCACCTGAACAGAGAGGGTGGGGTTGTCTGTTCTTTTAACTTGGTCCACAATTTTATTAGTTCTGAAGACTGTCATATCACATTTTTGGTTCGTAGTGAGGATAGTCGGTTAAAAGCTTTACGTTTGAAGTTTGTGGATCCCTGGAGCATTTGATAAAAACTGTGGACTTACCACCTCCCAGCCCAAATGAATTAACACAGTCATTGTTGGAACTTCAGGTGTTTCATGGGTCCCTAGTTGTTTCTGTTTTGTTTATGATTAGGCGTTGTTGATTACTTTGCCAAAGTCATAAGTTCTCTCATTCTCTGTCAGTGTTGTTACAGCGTCAAAAATTAAACCTGAAATGGTCAGTCTTGGCATTACTTGGTGAGTCTGTGTTGCCTCCTGGTTTGTAGTGCTTTCTTATATGCAAGTGCTAACAGTTTTTCACAGTTAGGATCAGCCTCTAGCTAACCGGTCTGTAGTTCAGAAATCTGTCTGGTTTCTAGTGCTCTCCCATTTTTTATGATTCCACACAGATTACAGAAATCAATTAAGCAGCCTTATCTGCGAAGCCTCCTAGGATCCCAGGACGTGATTTGCGAGATCAAATGACTTGAACTCGGTGAGAATATCTAGCTGGTTTTTCTTTTTTTCTCAGCCATCTTGGATTTAAGTTTCTTCTTAGCCATTATGTTTGATCTTCAGATTGGAAAGAATATAATATTCTTAGCCGAGAATGGAAATAAGATAGGAGGCTGTTTCTCTTTATCTTTGTAAATATTACATTAACCATGTCACCCAGGGGTAATTCACTTTTTCCTCTACTTTTTTTTTTTCACTTTAGCCTCTAAAATGCCATTTATTCACTATCTGGCACTTTGTAAAGTCACAGTTCATCCTTAGGCTTTAGCTTTGTTCACAATATTCTTAACAGCTCCATTTCATTCTTCATAATACTTGGTTTATATGCCTGTTTTTTTTTTTTTTACCATCTGTTGTAAATGGTTTTTTAACATCTGAATTCCAGAAAGCTCTCTGTGCAGCACATCAGATTTTTTAGATGCTTTCCCCTTTTCTTCCCCTCATCAGTGTGTTTTGCAGTTATGCAGTCAGCATTATACTTTTGAGAGCCTCCAAGCTTTTTCAAGCTTCTTTACAGTTTCTGATCTTGGAATTGATCCTAATTTTCCTTTGAAACTCTTGAAATCTGACTATCCAATATGGGCAGCATTCCCTTTCCTTTTCTTTCTTGATCTCCAGACAATACGGCTGCTTCCTTTAAAGCTTCCTCCTACTTGCATGTCACAAGTCATGCTTTCCTGGTGAAGATTAGGTACAAAGTACCAGTTTTTCTAATTTCTCCTCCAGTTTCTGGAAGACTGAATTTTTACACAAACCAAAAGCACATCATCAGATGCACTAATGTAAACTGAGTGATACTTAAACAGATGTCCCCTAGTCAGTAATAATAGCTATAGCAGCTGTAATGTTTTCTACACAGCCACATGACAGGCACCATACTAAGTACTTTCCACATAGGATCATCTTGCCCATCTCCTACCTTAGGGTTATGAGGTTTAGGTGATACTGTTGTCCCAATAATACAGATGAGAAAATATGTTAAAGAATGTTTAGTCACTTGCCCCAAATCACACAGATTGTGAGTGGGAAAGTCAGATATTTCCTAAATCAAATTCTTAATCACTATACTGGGCTGTTAGATGCAGTTCTGAATTACTATGCTGATTCTATTACTTTAAAACCTGTGTAACTATCAGTCTACTGGCTGTGCACAGTAGGCACTTAAATATTTAATTTGAGGTTTATGTTTCTTGTTGATTTCCAGGATATTGCCTTGTAGCTCTTAGAAATCAATAAGAAAAAGATGAGAAAAATGGATGAGGCACACTATTAGTTCATAGAAGAAACAAATGGAAAATGAAGATTTGAAAAGATGTCTTTTTTTTTTTTTTTTACTAATAAGACATTTATGATGGTTTTAGGAGACCCATTGTTTGAATGACAAGACTGTAAATGTGACACATGAAAAAGAATGCAAAAATCTGGAATGCCAGAAATAATCACTATTAACACAAGCAAACATACACAAAATTTTATTTAATTGGGATACCAGAGTACTGTTGCCTTTTAGAAAATATATTGTGGTCATTCCATGGCAACAAATAGTCTGTTTTAACTGTTTATACGCGAAGTAAAAGTAGTAGAGGATAAGACCTCAGAGCTTAATCATTTTTCTCTTTACTGAAATTGTTTACCATTATTATTTACTCTTTTCTCTTAGAGGGATCATTAGACTGATTCATTGAAACATGTTAAGTGTTTCTTTTTTATTAATAAGTGTGCCATTTAAAGAGTTTTCTAAAGAGTGATGGAAGCAGTGTTACAACATACTAGAAATTGAGCCTTGGAATAAGACTGTCCTGGTTGAAGGTTCGGCTCCCAGCTCTCCTAGTTTTAGTCATGTAAATAATTTGGCAAGTCACTTAACATTCTGAGCCTCAGTTTTCTCACTAGGAGACTACTTATCACTCTCTCAGAGGAGGAATAATTTAACATGAGATGCACACATAAAGCACCTGTTGCAGCAGTAATGTCAGTTTTGTTTTACAAAGACATAGAGTTCTCAATCTTTCTTGTGCCATTTACCCGTTGGCTAGTCTGGCAAGACCCATGGAAGGACCTCCTCCACCCACCCAGAACAGTGATTTTTCAGTACATAAAATGCTTAGAATTACAAAGGAAACCAACTATACTGAAATACAGTTATCAAAATACTTCAAGTAAACATCTGTAGTGCTTTCTGTTTCAGATATGTTTTTTTTTTGGACTACGGTGGGAAGTGAATGAGAAAGATAGAAGGGAAGAAAAAGGAGAGATGCAAAGAAGGAAAGCAAGTTCATAAATACATATGCCTGGTTTTGACTCCCTCCCAAGCTGTCATCCCAGATTTCCAACAGGCTCCTAGACATTTCCACCTCAGGATCCTACTAGCAATTCACATTCATCACCAGTGAAGTTGAACGCCTCTCCCAAACCAGCTTCCTTGTTTCTCTTATCAGTACCACTCTCCCTATCACCTACTTCTAAATCCTCAAATCACATTTGAGTCCTCATTTCTTCATCTTATCGCTACTTCAAATCAGCCACACATTTCTGTCAATTTTATCTCCACAGTGTCTAATTCTACCATCTAAATGGTAACCATCCAAATCCTAACCCTCTTACCTCATCCTTGTCATTATGATACAAGCTCTTTCTGCTTGGTTTCCAACTTCCTACCTCTGACAAAATATCCCCTGAATGTTTTGGACCAGTTTGATATTTTCTTTATCTAAAGTTCTATAGCCCTCAGGTGTGCTATACAGCTTCATACTTAGCTGTCAATTGCCTCCTTTATTTAAAGTTGGTAGATGTATATATTTTTTATTTCCCCCAATATATTCTAAGTTCTTTGAGTGAATGAACCACATCTTCTGCTTCTTAAAAAAAATCTCCCCTAGTACTTAGTATAATACTTAAAAGTTTCATAAGATCTTAGCAATCATAATTAGGTAGTTCCAACTCCAAAAACAAAAGGAAAAAATTTGACCTTTTGTTGTCAACTGAACTATTACTGTAGGAGTTGATGATACTAGATCAAGATTTTATGTCTAAAACCAACTGAGGATTTTTTTTGTGTCTTTAAATTTTTACCAACTCACTAACTTAATTGCTGAGATTATTCAGTCATGATCGTTCTTACAGTGTTCCTTTTGGTTGAGAAAACCATGGCCAAGATTTCCTCTGCTGTGAAACCTCTGCTTGTCCTTCTATAGCCACCACTTGTAGTCCAGGGCCTGACGTAGGTGACTAATAACATTTTGTTAGAGGAATTTAGCTTGTGCCTAGAGAATAACTTATTTACTTGAAAAAGATTGGGAATGTGTATTAATTACTACAAATACAAATTATAAAAACAAATATAAGAGATTTGTTAAAAATAGAAAGTATGATCTTAACAGGACATCAGTTTTAGGAAAGTAGCTTAAAATCATAAGCTAATCTTAGTGGGTTTTGATATTTTGCCATTGATGTTCTTTTCTCTTTCTTTCTTTCTTTTTTTTTTTGTTAAATTCTTTTACTTGTATTCTTAGGTTAAGACATCAGAATTTTACAGATACTCTCGACAGCTGCGCTATGAAGTTGACCAAGCATTGAATTACTTTCAGAACATTCACCAGCAGCCTCTGTTGGATATGAAATCAAGCCGCATCCGCTCTGCCAAACCCCAAACTACAGTATTCCGAGGGATGATTGGACATAGCATGGTTAACAGTAAAATACTTCTCTTAAAGAAACCAAGAGTCTGGTGGGAACTAGAGGGCCCACAAGTACCTCTGCGTCCAGACTGCCTTGCTATCGTCAATAACTTCGTGTTCTTGTTGGGTGGGGAAGAGCTGGGCCCAGATGGTGAATTCCATGCTTCTTCCAAAGTGTTTAGATATGACCCAAGACAAAACTCTTGGCTCCGAATGGCAGAATGTCTGTGCCACGTTCAGAATTTGCAGTTGGTGTTATTGGGAAGTTTATTTACGCTGTAGCAGGCAGAACCAGAGATGAGACTTTCTATTCAACTGAGAGATATGACATCACCAATGATAAATGGGAATTTGTGGATCCTTATCCAGTTAACAAATATGGACATGAAGGGACAGTGCTCAATAACAAGTTGTTTATCACTGGTGGAATCACCTCATCTTCCACCTCCAAGCAAGTATGCGTGTTTGACCCCAGTAAAGAAGGGACCATAGAACAGCGGACCAGGAGAACGCAAGTAGTTACCAACTGTTGGGAGAATAAGAGCAAAATGAATTACGCCAGATGCTTTCACAAGATGATTTCATACAATGGCAAGCTTTATGTCTTTGGTGGTGTCTGTGTGATCTTGAGAGCCTCTTTCGAGTCTCAGGGATGCCCTTCCACAGAAGTGTACAACCCAGAGACTGATCAGTGGACCATCTTGGCATCCATGCCAATTGGTAGAAGTGGCCATGGTGTGACTGTGCTGGACAGACAAATAATGGTTCTTGGAGGCCTTTGCTACAATGGTCATTACAGCGATTCTATTCTCACCTTTGATCCGGATGAAAACAAGTGGAAGGAAGATGAGTACCCGCGGATGCCCTGCAAGCTGGATGGTTTACAAGTATGCAACCTGCATTTTCCAGAATATATTCTGGATGAGGTCAGACGTTGCAACTGACGACATCTTTCTCCCTTCAAAAAAGCCAAACAAAATCCATTTGTGACAAAGTAGTTAATTAAAAAACATAAGAAAAACCTCACCAGTTTTACTATCAAAGCCATTGGTCTAATATCGTAAAAATGTTTTCATTCTGTGCTAGCATCCTTTTTTTCTTTTTAGTGGCCTCAAACTCATGCAATAAGTCAGTTGTAAGCGCTAGCTCTTGAAACTACTTCCAGAAGCAGTTTAATAGAACAATTCACTTATCTGGGAAGTTGGTGTTACGCTTTAAACATTTCTTTCAAATGTCAGTGTAGAATCATACATCTTCTAAGAGAAGACCTGATAAGTGTCACTGGATGTAATTTCAGTTCCTATCTCTAGCTGAAATCTTTTTGAACATTTATTTCAGTGTATTTCAGTCTGTTAGAATTTTTGATTTTATTATTTAAGTTTAAAACTCTTGACCTTTTTGCATGGCTTTTTGCTGAAAACGCAAAAGTATAAATTTTCTACAAGATTAACTTTTTTATATTCAAAACACTATTTCTAAGCTGCCTTCTCTTATCTGCATTGTGTTAGTGAAAGCATATCCATACTTGCTTACATCTTATGAATATATAAGGCACATCCCCTTTTATGCGTGGTTAGGATTCTATATTTTTAAGCTAGTGCACTTGCACACACGGTTTGCCATACGTGTTGTATTTTAGATGTAACGTCTTTTCATGTATTAACATTTTTAGAAAGATAATAACTGGAGTCCTCGTTTCGTATCAGAGTAGCCTATCTTCAGTCCATACTGATTCAGTAATATTCAAACTCCTTATATTCCTGAAACGTATGGTTTTATGAAAGCTAACATTTTATGTTTTACTTTCAAAAGTAAACATTAGTGTTCCTTATCGATGTATGTCTTCTTTTTGAAAATGTTTTTCTTTGCAGTCTGTTTAATGTTACCCTGTTTTTAGTGAAAATTGGAGTGGTATGTGACAAGGCCTGGCCCTGCAGCGTACAAGCACTTTTAAAGAGAACTTAGGTAATACCAGACTCCTAAATAAAGGCCCCTTCAAAGTAAGTGCAACTCCCATTCTTTGCATTCAATAAGGCTGCTGCATCTGTTATTGAATGGAAAGTAGCAACTTGTGGAAAATTTGAGCTCAGTTTTGACTTCGAGGTAAGGAATAGAATTATAATCTTAACTGGTCATATCTTCTTGTTTATTTAGTACAAAATATTTAGCGGCGCTGGGGATGTAAGCCCTCAGCTTTTGTTTTATTTACTGAAAGCTACTAGCATGAAGGATAGTAACCTCCAAGTTCAGAGTGGATCAAGAATACTGTTCAAAATCATTCTTAAGGGTTTTAGGATTAGCCACACCTTTCAACTCTTTCAACTCAAAGGAAAAACATATAGTTGTCAAAATTAAGCAAGAATAACCAGGGAGTGGATCATTCAAATTGATGCCATTTTATCCTGAGTAGAGTCTATATCTGATACTAGATCTACGCTGGCAAAACTGCCAGATCTTAGATGTTGGTGCAATATTGCAATGCCTTCTATACGGCTGTTGTAAAAAGTTTCGAGTTTCACTTTTTTTTTCTTTTTTTCCTTTTTTTTTTTTTTTGCTGCTGCCACCACTGAACATAAAATGGAAATGCGAAATCATGGTAAAATGGAAATGCGAAATCATGGTAAAATGGAAATGCGAAATCATGGTAAAATGGAAACGCGAAATCATGGAAATGTGAAGACTTCTTTCATTTTTGTGATTAAAATAGACAACTAAAAAAACCTGATTTTAAAACTCCACGGCTTGAGGCATTTGAGTTTAAGAAACAGTCAGGTACAGAAGTAGTTTTGTTTCTTTTAAAGCAAAACATTGGGATTGGTTTTAGAAATCAGGTTAATATTCTTCGTATATGAGACAGATATTTTATTAAGTGGTCCTCATTGTTGTCTTTTGCTGAAATAGACTGAGACAGGGTACCCCTATCAGGCTTTTACACTCCCATGGTGGTTCTCTTTAATTGCTTAGATATGACTCCTGTCATGGAGAAGGAAATGGCACCCCACCCCAGTACTCTTGCCTGGAAAATTCCATGGTTGGAGGAGCCTGGTGGGCTACAGTCCATGGGGTCGCAAAGAGTCGGACACGAGTAAGCAATTTCACCTCACCTGTCATTTTAGTTTCTGAAAATTAAATTTGATATCTTGTTTCCCATGGTTATATGGGTAAAAGTCTTTTTATACATCTGAAAAATCATTTTTAATCATTTTACTTTTGAAAACTAGGAATTAGCCATTTGGTTCTTTTTCTAATGTATTAGTTGGTGTAGTGTTTTATATGTGTGCTATCTTCTTTAAAGAAAATAACAATAATGTCTTCATTATTTTCCTCGTTGTCTTTTGCTGAAAAAGACTGAGACAGGGTACCCCTATCAGGCTTTTACACTCCCGTGGTGGTTCTCTTTAATTGCTTAGATATGACTTCGTAGCCCTAGTTAAAACCCACTCCAGTGTTCTTGCCTGGAGAATGCCAAGGACGGGGGAGCCTGGTGGGCTGCTGTCTTTGGAGTCGCGCAGAGTCAGACACGACTGAAGTGACTTAGCAGCAGCAGCAGCCCTAGTTAAAGTAAGATGGAACAAACAATTGAATATTCTTGGTCTTCATTGTAAAAGCACAAGGCCAAGATGAAAGTTCATGTTTTGGAAAATTTGTGAAATCTTAACTTGAACTAATTCTGGGTTCAGCTTCACACGTGAGTCATGTCTGACCTGATGTTAGCTGTAATCAGTTTTGAGCTTTAAGAATAGTTGTTATTGCTTGGGTTCTGAATGTATGAGAAAACTCTTCTGTTTATTTGTAGTTCTGACTTAGGTTATTTTAAATCCATGATTAACGTACATTCCCTTTTAAAATTATGGTTTAATTGCTGAAAGAGATTTATTTTTGTTATACTAGACTATGGAAAATTTTTTCATAGAATTTTTTTCAAGTTTATTTTCTGTGTGCTTCATTTGGAACCATTTTTGTTTATATACATTGTATGTGCTCAAAATAGTTTTTTTTTTAATTCAGTAAGAGATTTAAAACTACAGTGTAACACGTTGTGATCTTTGTGTATTAATTTTCACTTTACATTCTAAATGCCAGACTTTACAAAAATAGCTGATCTTTATTAATTGCATCTTAATTAGAAACGTTTGTTCTCTTCCATGTCTTTGACCTTCTAAGTTTTTATTTTAGTCTGCTTAAAGAAAATCCTTGCACTACAACCTTTTCATAAAATTCAAGATTCTCACATTGAAGGTTTTGTATTGGAAGAAATACTACTGGTTTTTAAAAAGCAAGGCTTAATTAATAGAATTATTAGCATTTCTGAGACAGCTTTCTGTGTCCTCATTACTCTGTGTGAGTGTTACTATAATTTGTGAAATATTGACTGAGCCCTTCACTTATCTTTTCTGAAGCAGCACCTTTGGACACCTCATTCTGGGAAGCCTGCTCGAGTTAGAGTAAAGGACACACACATTTGTGTGGGGAGAAGTGGTAAAAAATGGAGAGTTGTGTCTTAATTACATGAAACTAAGCTTTAAAATATTTTATAACAAATTATTTGAGCTGCATAATCTAAACATGTCAAACGTTCAGTGGGACTATTTTTATATATGTATATGTGGTTGTAGGTCATAACATTTCAGTTTATAATATAAATTGTTATTTCAGTTTATAAGCTATCTCAGAAAAGACTAGCTCTTTTGAGAATACATAATTTAAAGTTTTAGAGTGAAGTAAAACACAACATAGATAATAGTGTAAATTAGATATAAATGAGGGCAATATGGCAGTAAAACTGCTAGTGCCATTTTTCCTCTTTGCCTATTACACATTTTTTATTTTATTTTTTTTGTACTCTGAACATTTTTAGGGATCATACGTTCTATCAGATTAGAGTTGGTTTGGGAATAAGTATCTTCTAAAAAGAGATTTATCTTAAAAATGAAAGTCCTGAAAAATTAGTTTATCAAGAGTTTATAAAGTCAAATATTCCATAGACATAGACTGGAATAGGTAAACTCATGAAAGTCGTATCCTTTCAGTATACCAGTATAACTTCAATTATTACATGAATAACATTGAGAAAATGCCATCAGCTTTGTTCCCCCTTAATATTGGATTTTTGTTTTACATCTTTGGGAACAACTACATTAAGAACCTTATTAATCAGTATATCAGTAAGGATTAGGTGTTTGCTTTCTGAAAGAATGTTCCAGTGAGGTGATCAGAGAGGTTATTTTCTATCTAACTTGTTTATGCCCTATACCTCTTGGGCATACTTTGTCTATAGAAGAAATATTTTGACCTTTAGGTACATTTTGGGCCAGTAGTCAAGTAATCCTAGACTGATTTAAAAATCGTAGACTAAGGTTTGCCTTTTATACCTATTTTGAAAGCCTTTACATTTCTGTCAGGTAATTTTTCCCATGCCGTGAATATAATCTATTCAAAACATGTTTATGCTATCCATTCTGTTTTTAAATTGAAAAAAATGTTAAAAGTGTTTATGAAGAAAAGTTTAAATAAAATATTTTCAATCTTTAAAATATACTTCCATCTCTTATTATTTACTATCTTGATATAATCTATCACTTTCAAAGTCACTCATGACTTGATTAACAGTATACAGTTTATATTCCTTCAACCTGCCAAGGAAGTGCCACAAAAATGTAATTTCTACTGATGCTTTCAGCCACAGATTGAAATGAGAGCATTTGAGTGAAATTATTTACACTTACATGCAATGGAAATTTTATAATGAAGCCAAGTAATTAAAGTTCCACTAGCAGAGTTTTGCAGAATGGAAATAGAACTAATAAATATCATTTATAAGCCCTCAAGCTTTAGTTTGGTGATTTTCTTTAGCATTTTTGCTTCCTTGTTCTTAAAGGCATTTCTGAAATTAGGGAACCCAGCAGAAATGAATCTGCTACAACACAAGCACTTGGGTATTCTTAGGCACGTGTGTGCCTCCATGGATCTTGGCCTCAAGCCACCTTTCTAGCCTCTTTTCTTATCACTTCCTGTACTCCTTTCTGTTGTGATCTTTGTATGTTAATTTCCAGCTTCAAATCACTTGCCTTCTTTCCTCTTCCCTGCTTGCAAAATCCATTTATTTTTCAAAGCCCAACTCATGCTCTTCTCTCCTCCTGAAACCTGTGTTACTTCCATTGAATTAATTGCCTCTTCTCTACTCAGCATATTTATAGCTCTTATTTCATTTTGCATACTAGTTGTGTATAATTCCTTCCACAATTAGATCATAATCTCCTTGGATGAAGGGACCGTATTTTATTCCTTTTTGTACATAATAGGCACTGAGCTAAATGTTTATTGCAGCATGTGACTGATTCTACCTGAGCTATGAAAGATGCTGTAGACATTCAGAAGAGGGAGATAATACAGTTCCCCAAGGTTTTTGTCTCTGCTTTTTTCTCAAGTCTACTGCCTGTCCAGTTTCGCCCACAGCTATGGCTTCACCTACCACTTTTATTCTAATATCTTGTAAATCTGTATTTCTCAACCGAGAAATATCTCCAACTATCTCATGAACATGTCTTACATGTTTTACAGGGATCTCAAACTGAACAAGTGCAAACTTGAATGCATTATCTCCCTCCCCGCCCCCCGCAAACTTGCCCCTTGTCCTGTATTCCTTGTATTATTATGTGGCTCTATCACTGCCTGAGATCGTTACAAGTCAGAAACCTGGAATTGTCTACCCTTGCCTCTCTCCCACTTCTCCCCCAACGTCTTAGTTCATCTACTCTTATCACTGCCCTCACCTTTCTGTCCATACTGTCCTGGAGCTTTCTCTCCGATCTTCTACCTCCACAATCCATTTTCTACTCTGCTGTGAGAGGGAGCTTTCAAAAGGTTAATCTGGTCCTGAGATTCAGCAGCATTTAGTAATCCCCCTTCACCATGAGAATAAGATCCAGACTCCCTAGCATGCCCTTTGGACCTGTTCAGTCTCTCTTGTGCCCAATTCTCCACCTATGCACGATGCTGGGAGTTCCCTGAATATGTCATGTTTTCTCCTGTCTGCCTTCACACATGCTCTTTCCATCTTCCTTTCCTGGCTAACCCTTTCTTGACCTTCAAGAACCAGCCTGAGCATCATGGCCTTTGTCATCTTTTTGAACTGTCCCCTATGGATACCTAGATCACCTTCTCTGACACTTGAATATGACTGTCTTCTTTAACTGTACTCATTGAGGAAAGATTCTTTTTATTTTCCAAGAATCTGATAATGTCTGGGACAGGGTAAGTCTTCCTTAATAAAAATAGAACCCAGAAACTTGGAAGGTCACCAATGAAATACTCCTGGTGAGGAGGGGCAGTTTTATTAGAGAGCTTGATTGTCTGCCAAAACTGACCTCCCTGAGAATTTCCCTCCATTCAGTTTCCACTACCACTGCTCCTATGTCTAAAAGGTTGATGCATACAGCTATACAGTTGTTAACAGATAGTTCTTTTAATATCCAATATTTCTGACCCAGGTTGAAAACTTTAAATAAAGCAAGACCAAGAGGTGTCTTGTAGATTATTAATCTCTTGAAATGCTCTGGGTGGAGGATGGGGCAAATGTTCAGTGGTCACAATAATCTTAAGAAACACTACATTTCATCTCTTGAGAATCTCAAACAGCAAATATAAACATCTCTTGAGAAGTCCTGATGTCAATTCATTTTTTTGATTTAGCTAGGTGTAAATCAAACATTTGACCACTGAGCTCTTTTTTCATGGAATATATATGATCCATAATTGCTCTTGCAAAAGCCTGGCTAATGAGTAACTGAAAGAAAACAAACAAAAGGGACCACTGATTCAGGCACTCTGATCTACAAAGTAGGACTTACTCCTGCAGCTCCAGTTAGATTCCAGGCTTGAAGTCAACATCTTGCCAAGATGACATTACCCTGGAGCTTTCACATCCCAAGGAGGGTCCCACCTCCCCCCAGTAGTAAGATAAGTTTGTGTAATTAATTTGTACAACTTGTATGATTTAAGGAGCAGGACTTCCAGAATGGCCAAGTAAGGAGCTCAGCAAATCCTCTCCCTAAAAAGCAATGATAAAAGTGAACAAACGAGACTTCCATGAAGGTCCAGTGGTTAGGACTCTGCACTTCCAATGCAGGGGCACAGGTTCTATCCCTGGTTGGGGAATTAAGATCCTCAAGCCATGTGGTGTGGCCTAAATAAATAAATGAATAAATTTTAAAAAGTGAACAAACTTGTCCAAAAAAAAAAAGTAAAGACTGACCAAAGGCATATAACAACTTGAGAAGCATTTATTTGAGAAAATGTACTGAACTTGAGTAAGAATGGTGGGAATCTGATGTTTTAGCCTGAGGCTGTTTCCATTCCAACTCCCTGTCCTGGAACCCTGTGGCATGGAAATTCTACAGGGTCATCAGAGGGGGCCTGCCTTTCTTTGGAATGGAGTGTGGAGAATCCCACATGTCATTGTGGCTAACACTGCAGCTCGCCTGAGGTCTCAGTAGTGATTGGGTTTAGCAATAGACAGTGGACAGGCCAGGAGATCTTGGGAATTAGATAGCTCCTGGTGCTCCAGGAAGCTGTGCTCGTGGACAGGGCCATGTGTATCTAAGAGGAGTCCTAAGAAGGCCCTATGAAGCTACTTGTCCCTGGCTGGATGTGAGGTCTTGTAAACACAGAAAATAAAAACTGCAGCAGACTTGGAAACTGCTCAAACTTTGAATGCATTCCCCAGGCCACACACAGATTGCTCAGCAAAGAGCAGAAGCCTTACTGGCTTAAGGTGTTTAAGTGTAACTTCTGAGCAGTCATTGGTTGACCACAAAGCTGTGTCAACTCGGGTGATCCCTGGGAATCCAAGCTTAAAAATAAAAACGAATTAAAAAGGGAGAAACTGAGCTGAGCCATCAGTGCTGTACATGGGTTGGGGAGGCGAGTGGGGGATGGCCTCCATAGAATTCTTCCTGGTGAGTTGCTAAACACACAACAAACCAAAAAAAACCCACAAAAAAACAAAAATTTTTAAATGAGCAAAACAACCACACAGAATCCAGGGTTGCTAAAATATATTATCTATAATGTTTCTAATGAAAAATTACGAGACATGCAAAGAAACAGCAAAGTGACCATACCCAGGAAAATAAGGAGTCATTAGAAAGCTGTCTCAGGGATCAGAGTATTATGGAGATGAGTGAGATTACTTTTATATCCTGTATTCCACATAAAATTTTATTGAAAACAATTGCACAAGTCATTAAAATTTCTTTGAAAATATTTGTAGCAATTGCTTAGTGTTCCGCAATATGGCTATACATAACTTATCTAACTATGCCCCTATTGTGACACTATACTACATTTTAAAAATTTCTTTCATTTGATATATTCCATGTTTTTGATTGTTTCCTTTATGTAGTTTTGTAAGATGGAATAAAAAATGAACTAAAATCCTTGACAAATATTGCCAGGCTAAGTGCCAGGAAAGTTGTACAATATTAAACTCACATCAGCAGTGAATATGAATTTCTCTATTACCACATCTTGTACTTATAAATAAATTAGCAATTTAATAGGTGAAAACTGTATTTTAATTACTATTTCTTTGATTACAGTGAATGTTGAGTGATATTTCCCATGTCTATTTGCCATAATGTTCTATGAATTCCTGTTCATGTCTTTTATGCATTTTTCACTGGTATTTTGGTGTTTTATTATGAATTTTGAAGGATTCTTCATCAACAATGCTTTGTTACACTTGAGTATAGTATTTCAAATGATGACTAGGTATCTTTAATTACTGGCAATTATTAAAAATCATATAATCAAATTTCATTAAATGTGGAAAACAAATAAAACAATTTAGAGAAAACAAAGGGATGGAGAGTATACTGGTGGAACAAAATGATTAAGAATCAAACATAGAAGTAGGCTGCTCAGGGTGGAAGTGACTGGTCAAGGAGCCGAGATTCCCACCTGGAATCCTCTTAAAAAAAAAAAATCAAATATATTTGAGAGATAGGAAAAGCTGATAAAAGCATTGAGAAAAGCATGGTATACATTACAGATTCAAAAGAAACCTTATTCAAAAGTTAACAAACATACCCCTTAGATCTGGAGTATGAGAATTTTCTTTGTAGGGTGCCATCTTCTCTAATGGAAACATATATTCACACTTGTATTGAATACCTGCTAGGTGGGTGCTAGTAGGAGTGAAAGAAAAGATTTCCTTTGCTCTCAATCTAATGAGGAAACAGACACCCAAAAGTCACTTAAGGCAAGAAAAGGTGCCAAGTAGAGGGAAAAACAGGATGCTGTGGGAGCTCAGTTCAGTTCAGTCGCTCAGTCATGTCCGACTCTTGGCGACCCCGTGAATTGCAGCACTCCAGGCCTCCTGTCCATCACCAACTCCCAGAGTTCACTCAGACTCACATCCATCCAGTCGGTGATGCCATCCGCCATCTCATCCTCTGTCGTCCCCTTCTCCTGCCTGCAATCCCTCCCAGCATCAGAGTCTTTTCCAGTGAGTCAGGAAGTTAGTTACTATTGATGAGAATCAGGTTTATGGAGAAATTGGCATTTCTAGTTGGTCATGAAGATTAACTTGGATTTCTCTAGGTGGAGAATATGAAAAAGAATTTTAAAGAAAGATTATGCAAAAAATCTGAGGAGGTCACACGAGGCGGGTGGTTCTGATCGAGGCATGCACACAGATCCAATCCATCATGCACCCAGTTTTCTATTCAAGTGGATTGTGGTATTGGTAGAAATAATCAACATAGAGGAGCACCTAGTAAAATTTGTTAAGATGAAAAAAATGGCTCATTTTTATCTAAGGGCTCATTTAATTCAAAATTATTTATCTCTGAGAATTTAAAAAATAGCCACCATAGAAAATTTAGGCTCTGTAGAAATAACACAATAAAACTAAGAATGGCAAAAAACTTTATACATTTGTAATCGTAGGTTGGGCTCCCTGATAGCTGACTCCATCTGAGACTAGAATGTGAATACAAGTTATTTAAGAGGTCATTCCAGAAAGCATCACCAGGGAGGTGGGAAATAAGACAGGGATGGGGGTTCTTTCCTGGTGGCTCAGTGGTAAAGAATCTGCCTGCCAATGCAGGAGACACGAGTTTAATCCCTGATCCAGGAAGATCCCACTTGCTGCAGAGCAACTAAGCGCGAGAGAACAAGGGGGAAAAAAAAAAGACAAAGTTAGGGATGAACCAGTAAAGGGTGAAGGGTGTATCATCAAGCAATTTTTCACTGGGGGTGACTGGGTTCAATTCCACTGCCCTCCCCAGGGTACTGGGAAAAAACACGTAGAACATACCTGAGTCATCCCCACCAGAGGACTAGGAACCTGGGGTACTGATTGCCATCTGTCACTGGCTTAGGGTTACTTGCAGCCACATTAACTCCCCAGAACTTCTGACCTGGGGTGTCTGGCTGGGAGAAAGCCCTCAGGTGGGGAGTGCATGTATGTATTCGGAAGGGTGAGTGCCAAGGGAATATGGGGAGGGCCACAACTACTATCTGCTACATTTGTTATTGACTCAAAACTATTAGAAGAATCACCTATTGACAAAATTTAGGGCCACAAAACTTGCATCTCAAGAAATTGGTTGACATTATTGCCATAAAAGTAAACTCACCTTGTAAGAGGTTAAAGCTAAGATTTTTTTATTGGGACAAATTTTAAAACATGTCTCCATGGTAACATTTTTATGAACAAGAATTTTCCAGATGAAAATAATTTCAGCAAAATGAAAGCAAGTAAAAAATTTTAAATATATCTTAGAAACATTTTACCTGCATTATACAGAAAAAGGATATCAAGAAATTAAATTGATTTTGAATTTGCTCAGGAAAATATGTTCTTCGTTAAATTTCATCAATGTTGGCGTGATTTTGATTAGAATGTTTGTACTCACAAACATGGAGTCACAGTGTCCTCGGGCTCAAACAAGAGGAGGGTAGAAACATCCTGTTCCTGAACTGCTAGAGGCCAAAAAATGAAGAGGATTTGTGCCAGGGGAAATTGCATGGGTAAATGCAGAGTGGAAAAGCATATGGAATGCTTTGGGAATGATGAATTCCTCACTGACAGAGCTATGGGAGCAGATGTTAAGCAAAAAAAAAAAATCATATTCATGAATATTCTGTGGATTTGCAGAGTTCTTTGTTGAAAGAGGATAAGAGAAAAAATTGGATATTACAGCCCTCCAGTGAAACGCCTCACGACTTTTCACTAATATCCCATGATGACCTTATAGAAATTAACAAAAACCCATTAAAACAATGAAAGATTGACAGACAACATAATACAAAATTGTGAGCAGCCTTGAAAACTTTAAGGCAAATGGAGTTAGACTGAGGAAAACAGATCTATACTTCACATTATGGAATACTCAGGCTTCCCTTCATGATAGACAGCAAATCAGAGAAAGCTTTTTTTTTTTAAGGTATTTTGTTCTTGCTCCACCAACTGCGTCCTGCTCAGAGATTTGTGCCTATACTAGCTAGAGAACTGGCCCTTCAATTCTCTCGATTCCAAGGAGCTACACTGTAAGGGAAGCAGTTTTGTTACTGAGTTTTGCCTCTTGCCTTGAAACCCCTCACCCCCACCAGCACCCTCTGACCCCTTTGGCCCCCATCTCTACTCCTCAGTCTACCCACTGTCTTTTTGTATTTTCACATTGAGACAGAACAAGCCCAGTAATCAACTAGGTAGGAAGTAAGAGCTGAGTGGCTGTAGTACAAAGCATATCCTCCTCCATTAATCAGTGTAGGTGACCACAGACAGGAAGGACAGTTGCACTTACTGCCACTGGCTTCCAGTACCAGAGAAGGAGACGAGAGGAGGGCAATAAGCATCAGAGTTGAAAGAGGCACAATGAGGTAAAAGCCTGTTAGAAGCTGAAATGTGGACTGGAAGCTATGCTCATCACCTTACCCACTTTCCAACTGCAAATGCATCAAAGGAATGGAACCATTACCCAATGGATAGAAGTTAAGAGTAAAGGCAACCCACACGTTCTGTTGACACACTGAAACTGGAAAGGTCTTCCCTTGTTTGTGTATGAATTAAGAGAAAAAACAAGTTGGGGTTTACAAACAAAAACTATGGGATAAAAGTAGTAGTTGGGAGACTCAGAGAAAGGAAATATTTGTGAAAAATTATTTGCTTTCAGATCAAGAAGAAATAAGTAACATTGCTTGGTATTTTCAAAAGATTACAAATAATCATAACCTCTGTGTGTGAGGAACAAAAGGTCACAGGTAAATGAGCAAAAGTTGAAAAGGTCATTGACTCAAAGACTGTAAGAAAAGGCAACAAGAGAATTAAAATTCATATGAAGTCAGTAAAGAAGAGAAAGGATGTTGTAGAAAACTCACCTGCTGATGTGAAAGGCATCTTTGAGATGCTTTCCTAGAGTGCAGGAGAAAATGACAAGGAGATTTAGTTCTCACCACAAGCTTCATGAATACCTACTACGGAGCCAGCCACTGTGCAAAAGCCGGGATCTAAAGGCTTTCATATTCTCAGTCCTGAGAGTATGAGAGGCTTTCATTAAATCCTTAAACACAAATTAGCAAGGAGAGATAAGAAAGCCTTCCTCAGTGATCAATGCAAAGAAATAGAGGAAAACAATAGAATGGGAAAGACTAGAGAATTCTTCAAGAAAATCAGAGATACCTAGGGAACATTTCATGCAAGTTCAGTTCAGTTCAGTCACTCAGTCGTGTCCGACTCTTTGAGACCCAATGGACTGCAGCACGCCAGACCTCCCTGTCCACCACCAACTCCCGGAGTTTATTCAAACTCATGTCCATTGAGTCAGTGATGCCATCCAACCATCTTATCCTCTGTCGTCCCCTTCTCCTCCTGCCTTCAATCTTTCCCAGCATCAGGGTCTTTTCAAATGAGTCAGTTCTTCCCATCAGGTGGCCAAAGTATTCGAGTTTCAGCTTCAGCATCAGTCCTTCCAATGAACATTCAGGACTGATTTCCTTTAGGATGGACTGGTTTGATCTCCTTGCAGTCCAAGGGACTCTCAAGAGTCTTCTCCAACACCACAGTTCAAAAGCATCAATTCTTCAGCACTCAGCTTTCTTTATACTCCAACTTTCACATCCATACATGACTACCGGAAAAACCATAGCCTTGACTAGACAGACTCTTGTTGGCAGAGTAATGTCTCTGCTTTTTAATATGCTATCTAGTTTGGTCATAACTTTCCTTTCAAGGAGCAAGCATCTTTTAATTTCATGGCTGCCGTCACCATCTGCAGTGATTTTGGAGCCCCAAAAAAGAGAGTCTGCCACTGTTTCCACTGTTTCCTCATCTATTTGCTATGAAGTGATTAAACCAGATGCCATGATCTTAGTTTTCTGAATGTTGAGCTTTAAGCCAACTTTTTCACTCTCCTCATTCACTTTCATCAAGAGGCTCTTTAGTTCCTCTTCACTTTCGACCATAAGGGTGGTGTCATCTGCATATCTGAGGTTATTGATATTTCTCCTGGCAATCTTCATTCAGCTTGTGCTTCATCCAGCCCAGCGTTTTTCATGATGTACTCTGCATATAAGTTAAATAAGCAGGGTGCCAATATACAGCCTTGATGTACTCCTTTCCCGATTTGGAACCAGTCTGTTGTTCCATGTCCAGTTCTAACTGTTGCTTCCTAACCTGCATACAGATTTCTCAAGAGGCAGGTCAGGTGCAAAGGCAGGTCATGCAAAGATGGGCACAATAAAGGATAGAAATGCTATGGACCTAACAGAAGCAGAAGATATTAAGAAGAGGTGGCAAGAATACACAGAAGAACTATACAAAAAAGATCTTCATGACCCAGATAACCATGATGGTTAACCTAGAGCCAGACATCCTGGAATGTGAGATTAAGTGGGCCTTAGGAAGCATCACTATGAACAAAGTTAGTGGAGGTGATGGAATTCCAGTTGAGCTATTTCAAACCCTAAAAGATGATGCTGTCAAGTGCTGCATGCAATATGCCAGCAAATTTGGAAAACTCAGCAGTGGCCACAGGACTGGAAAAGGTCAGTTTTCATTCCAATTCCAAAGAAGAGCAATGCCAAAGAATGTTCAAGCTATCACACAATTGCAATCATCTCACACACTAGCAAAGTAATGCTCAAAATTTCCAACCCAGGCTTCAACAGTAGGTGAACTGTGAACTTCCAGATGTTCAAGATATGTTTAGAAAAGGCAGAGGAACCAGAGATCAAATTGCCAACATCCATTGGATCATAGAAAAAGCAATAGAATTCCAGAAAAACATCTACTTTTGCTTTATTGATTACACCAAAGCCTTTGACTGTGTGGATCACAACACACTGTGGAAAATTCTTCAAGAAATGGGAATACCGGGCCACCTGACCTGCCTCCTAAGAAATCTGTATGCAGGTCAAAAGCAACAGTTAGAACTGGACATGGAAAAACAGATTGGTTCCAAATTGGGAAAGGAGTACCTGAAGGCTGTATATTATCACCCTGCTTATCTAACTTACATGCAGAGTACATCATGCCAAATGCCAGGTGGACGAAGCACAGGCTGGAATCAAGATTGCCAGAAGAAATACCAATAACCTCAGATAGGCAGATGACACCACCCTTATGGCAGAAAGTGAAGAGGAACTAGAAAGTCTCTTGATGAAAGTGAAAGAGGAGAGTGAAAAAGTTGGCTTAAAGCTCATCATTCAGAAAACTAAGATCATGGCATCTGGTCCAATCACTTCATGGTAAATAGATGGAGAAACAGTGGAAACAGTGACAGACTTTATTTTCTTTGGCTCCAAAATCACTGCAGATGGTGACGGCAGCCATGAAATTAAAAGATGCTTGCTCCTTGGAAGAAAAGCTATGACCAGTCTAGACAGCATATTAAAAAAGCAGAGACAT
The DNA here is from genome assembly GCA_006408695.1 of Aepyceros melampus. NCBI lineage: Eukaryota > Metazoa > Chordata > Mammalia > Artiodactyla > Bovidae > Aepyceros > Aepyceros melampus. Next base: position 271,443 of record SJXQ01012188.1, read on the forward strand.
TACTTTGCCGACAAAGGTCTGTATAGTCAGAGCTATGGTTTTTACAGTAGTCATGTATTGATGTGAGAGTTGGACTATAAGGAAAGCTGAGTGCTGAAGAATTGATGCTTTTGAACTGTGGTGTTGGAGAAGACTCTTGAGTCCCTTGGACTGCAAGGAGATCCAACCAGTCCATCCTAAAGGAAATCAGTCCTCAATATTCATTGAAAGGAGTGATGCTGAAGCTGAAACTCCAGCACTTTGGCCACCTGATGCAAAGAACTGACTCATTTGAAAAGACCCTGATGCTGGGAAAGGTTGAAGGTGGGAGGAGAAGGGGATGAGAGAGGATGAGATGGTTGGATGGCATCACCGACGTGATGGACATGAGTTTGAGGAAGCTCCCGGAGTTAGTGATGGACAGTGAGGCCTGGCATGCTGCAGTCCATGGGGTCACAAAGAGTCGGACATGACTGAGCCTGTGAACTGAACATAAATATAATTGTGATGGCTGTCACAACTGGCACTATAAAGACTGCTCAGGAGAAGCCAGTTCTGCTTCGATGGTTAGAAAAGGTCTCTTTAAAGAAAGTATATATAGCCAGAGATATAAAGTTTGAGTAAAAGAATATCAAAAAATAAAGAGTGGGGCAGGGTGTGTAACTGTGCAGCAAAAAATGCTGTGGAACAGCAGAGAGATTGAAAGAGGGCTGAGGAGAGGAAGGAAAGAATGTAGTGCAAGTTGTGATGGGAGAGCTACTAGGGCCATATCATACGACACCACTGACGGCTGGGTGAAGTGTTTGTATTTTATTCTAAGGGAAATGGGAAGTCACTGAAGCATTCTAGTAGGTGGCTGATGGGATTTACATTTTAAAGGGTCATCTGGTTTCCAAATGGCGATAAGGATGGAGTTGGAAATCTCACTGAGGGGTCAGCGAAGTGTGAAAGGTGATGATGACAGAGAAGCGAATGGTTAGGACATGCCTGGGAGATTACAACTGGCAGAACCTGGTGATAGGTTGGGTACAAGAAGTGTTGGAGAGGGGACCGTCTTGAAGACAATACATATGATGATGCCATAAATTACAATGGGAAAGATAGGTAGAAGAGGGATTTGGGGAGGGAACAGCAGGAATGCAGGTTCGGACACATCAGGTCTCAAATGCTTGTGAGGTGTTCACCAGTGAAGAGGTCCAAAAAGTCCCTAGAGAGACATCTAGATGAAGTTCAGAAGAGAGGTCAGAGCTGCAGAGATACAATGGACGGTCATTTACAATTACCGACAGTACTTATTTATTTTGCTTTTACATACCTTTCCTGATGGAAGTATGCAAAAATACACAAAAGTAGAATTATATACTGAATTTCTATGTACCCACCATAGTATGTATAATATTTTGTCATGAGAATGGTAAGTATCCTAAAGAGAGAAAGATTCCCAACTCTAACTCATCCAAAAAAAAAAAATGGGAATGTCTGAACCTACTTCATGGAGTTATGATGAGAATAAAATGAGATTCACCATGTCAACATTGTGTGGTAACCAATGTTAGCCATTATTATTTTGGTATTGTTGGGTGGGCAATATTGATCCAATATTGGAGGGAAAATATATATCCAGGTTAGTGAGTGGAAACAAATTACTTAAGTTTCTAAACTCCAGGATAAAGTATTCAGATCACTGAATTCTTAGGAAGGGAGAACCAAACAGAAGCCACTGACACAACTATGGCAAGTTTTGGAATTCTTGAAAAGGTGAGGCAAGCCAGGGACAGATCAGGAGTCTGACCTGGTAAAATTAAAGTTTCAAGAAAGTGTGAATTGTGCATATAAGATTCCTAGTCCTTGGCAATAGAGCCCCCAATTTATGGTAGTGACATTACATGAAGGGAAAATTCACATGAAGATGAAGTAAGAAGTAAAGAGAACATGACATGATGTGGTCTGGTGAGAAGTTTGGGAAGCTTTTTGCTGTAAAGAATGACTCTGTCAGTAGACCTCCCCACACAAAAAAAGGAATATGAAAAAAAGGGTTGAAAACACCTGTGCTCTGGAGCTGAGCTTTTCAAACATTAACGGACACACAAATGACACAAATCTGGGCCTTCTGTGGCCCAGGAGGTTGGGGGTAGAACAAGGAAGGAGTCACCCACATCAATGCCCCCAAGAACTCATCAGAGTTGAGGGAAGAATGAAGAGAGAGATGGTAGATACAGAGAGCAGAGAGGGAGCATCCACACCCAGGGACTCACTGTTCCCACCAAGGCATGCCGAAGAGAGCTCTTTGAGAAGGTCTTCCTAAACTGGAGGAAGATCTGTATCTGTGGACTGAAAGAACTCACCTCAGTTCACAAGAAATTAACTACCTGCCCACAGAGACATTTGGCAATGATGCTTAAGGAGGGGGAAAAACCCTACCATCATTCAGGGAAGAGAAAACAAGTCATCATTAATGGAGGGCTTGAGTTCCACACGCCACATGGTACTTTCCATGAATTCTCTCATTTAACCCTCATAGCCTTCCAATAAAATGGTGAGGCTGGCCGTTAAGCGAACTGCATTCAGCGACTCGGACCATCTTGTCAGGATCCCTCTGCCCTCCAGCTGCCTCAGCTCTCTCATTGGGCGTGGGAGCAGGCAGGCTTCCCCAGATGCACACACACAGCTCTGGGCTCACAGTGTCCCAGCTCAGCTGCCCCAGAAGAAGTGAGTCCCTCTTCTGTTTCCCCACAGAAGGACGCTGGTTGTTTATGTTCTATGCTCGCCCTTAGATCCATGACGGTGGGCAAGCGGATGGAGTGATATTCAAGCAGGGGCTGAGGGTACTATGACTAGAAGTCCCACCAGAACTAAAAGGTTAGAGTGAGAAGAAACAGACGAAGAAAAGAGAGGAAGGCTGGTCTGGCTAACAGATCCAAAGGGTCCATGACAGGGAGGTCTAGGAGCTGCCCCACTTTACAGAGGACAACAGTAAGGATCAGAGATGATCAGAGAGGTCAAGTCACTTTGCCCAAGGTCGCACATCACGGGCAAGTCGAAGAGCCAGGAAACAAAGCGAGGCGGTCTGACCAGAGCTCTTAACCACTATGCTCGAGGGCAACAAAGCCAGTTTGGTTTCAGACTTCTCTGCAACATTGGTTTTCAGAAGAAGTCTAGCAACAGCTCGACTCTTGGGGGGAAAAGACTGTATCCGAAGATTTGTGTGCTCTGACAAATTGTCTTTCACAACAATAGGGAACAAACACAAAACACACATTGTGTGACAGGCACTGTTCTAAGGGCTTTATATGTATTGACTCATCCACTCCATGAACTACACTGTAAGGTAGAAATTCTTAACCTCATTTTACAGATGAGGAAATCGAAGGCCAGAGAGGTTGAGGATCTTATCTAAGAGCCAGGGTGGCGCCTAGGCAATCTGATCTCCTAAACCCATGCTGACAAGCACCCTCCCACAAGGTCATGGTTCCAAAGCATATAATCAAGACACATTTCTTGGAAAAAATGTAATAAAAATGTATGATGCAACAAGAGAGTAAAAAAACAGAGGTCAAAATCATGTAAAAACAAAGAGTTTTTGAAAGTCTGATTAATCTATATCTATCATAAATGTAAGATTTTAGGAACAAAGAGGGAGGAAAGTAAAAGTGAGCTCAACTTGGCTGAGTCAGGAAGAATTAAAACGTTACCATTTTATTTTTTAAAATTCTGATAATTTAAGAAATAGAGGCCACAGAATGCTTTTAAAAAATCATTGTTCTGCTTGAGTATTTTATCAGTCTTTAGCAGTTTTCCAAATATAGCTGGGATTGTAAAGATCTCTAAACGAAAAACAGTAATTTTTTTTTAAAGGTAAGCAGTAAGGGTTTTTTGATAATATGAAGTCATGGATTCAAACATAGTTGATGTGTTTCACACCACTGCAATTAGCTTTATTGATGCTCAAATGATCCCCACTGTAGCTAGTGGGAACAATGTTGGTGCCTGAATCTTTTTGCCATGATCTATGCAGAGGTTAAAGCATCTGCCTGCAATGTGGGAGACCTGGGTTCGATCCCTGGGTCAGGAAGATCCCCTGGAGAAGGAAATGGCAACCCACTCCAGTATTCTTGCCTGGAGAATCCCATGGACTGAGGAGCTTGGTGGGCTACAGTCTATGAGTTGCAAAGAGTCAGACACGACTGAGTGACTTCACTTTCTAGCAGTCTCTGATAGCTTTATTGCTATCAGAACATCTTGTATGTGTCCTTCCACAAATTCACAGAATGCTTAAAGGTCATACTTTACTAGTCCTAAAAGAAGTATATGTGCTTTCCAAAGCAAGAATAAGATAAAAGCAAGGGAAATACTCGTAAGAGAAAAACAAATCATAAACTAAAGGAAATGGCAAAAAATTTTTTAAAATAGCATAGAAAAAAATTAAACATAATAAACTGGATGTATTAGCTATAATGACAAATATAAATGGACTCTGCTCCCATATTTAAAAATAAAATTTCCCAGACTGGATTTTAAAAAATCAATTCTATGGTATTTAAAAGTGTCACACAATGGCACAAAAAGGGAATGGGAAAATATATGCAAAACAGACATAAATGAAGGGACATCAAGATCAAAATACTTAAATTAGTAGAATTTGAGACCCAAAACTGAATGAAATGGCATGGAAATGTATAAAACAAAAATATGAAGGATAGATCCACAATAATAACAATAAGTCTTGGGCTTCCACGGTGGCTCAATGGAAAAGAATCTGCCTGCCAATGAGGAGACACGAGTTCGATCCCTGGTCCAGGAGGATTCCACATGCCACAGAGCAACAAAGCCCATGCGTCACAACTATTGAGTCTGTGCTCTAGAGCCTGGGAGCCACAACTACTGAAGCCCACATGCCTAGAGCCTGTGCTCCACAACAAGAGAAGTAACTGCACTGAGAAGCCTGTGTACTGCAACTAGACAGTAGCCCCCACACACTGCAACTAGAGAAAAGCCCGCACAGCAATGAAGACCCAGTACAGGCAAAAACAAATAAATACAATCATTTTTTTAAAAAAGGTCTAAAAAATAATAACAGTAAGTCTTACAGCTTCCTGGAAAGGGACATGTATATCAGACAATATATCTTTTTTCCTAGTGCCCGTGGAGGACTAAAAAACCCTAAATATATAGCTGTAGTAACAGTGGTGCTTAAATAGGACTCAACTGCTGAAGAAGACTGACAGGGCCCCAAATGGCAAAGCTTACAAATGAATAGTTTATTACAGGGAAAGGACACTACAGCAAGAGCGTGAAAGTCAGAATATACATCAGAGCATATGACTCACGGCAGGGGCCTGGAGAAGCCAGGTGCAGGCTCCTATTGTCCTCTCACTGGAAGGGCCAGGCCAGATGTCTTGTGGATCAGGAACCACTGACGTATGCACAGAACACTTCTGAACCAGAGATACTAAAATGAAGTCTTTGCTGAGGTTATTTATATTTTGTTCACCACCTAGGCCTAGCCCTGCTGTAGAACCAGCAGAACCCTGAGGCAGGCGTTGGGGAGTGTCACACCAAACCAGGTGCAACTCTTCAAGCTCATCGTTATTAATAAACAAGGCTGACAAGCTGGGTCGAACCACCCTGAAAGTCTCTGGACTCCTGGATATGTAGACACACTACACATCAATGCTTTGTGCTATGACCAAGAGCCACTGTTAAGGAGGAGCTTTAATTTTACCAAACAGCTCAGGTTAATTGCAGGTCTGCTGTGATTCATCTTTCCTATGCAATAAGTGAAGTGAAGTCATCAGTCGTGTCCGACTCTTTGCGACCCCGTGGACTGTAGCCTACTAAGCTCCTCCATCCCTGGGATTCTCCAGGCAATAATACTGGAGTGGGTTGCCATTTCCTTCTCCAGGGGATCTTCCCGACTCAGGGATCGAACCTGGGTTTCCTGCATTGGAGGCAGACGCTTAAACCTCTGAGCCACCAAGGAAGCCCATGCAATAGCAAAACACAAAGCATAACTCAGTAATTTCCAAAATGCTGAAAACATAACAATGCTTTGTGCTATGACCAAGAGCCACTGTTAAGGAGGAGCTTTAATTTTACCAAACAGCTCAGGTTAATTGCAGGTCTGCTGTGATTCATCTTTCCTATGCAATAAGTGAAGTGAAGTCACTCAGTCGTGTCCGACTCTTTGCGACCCCGTGGACTGTAGCCTACTAAGCTCCTCCATCCCTGGGATTCTCCAGGCAATAATACTGGAGTGGGTTGCCATTTCCTTCTCCAGGGGATCTTCCCGACTCAGGGATCGAACCTGGGTTTCCTGCATTGGAGGCAGACGCTTAAACCTCTGAGCCACCAAGGAAGCCCATGCAATAGCAAAACACAAAGCATAACTCAGTAATTTCCAAAATGCTGAAAACATACAAACCCTATTTTTGGACCATAATTCCAAAAAAATGGATAAATATGATGAGTACAAAGTAATCAAAAATGCAAATTATAACAAGGTACATTTTTGAGAACATAAGTCTGATGAAAATTCACAAGAATGTTAATATCTAGCATCAGTAAGGATCCAGGGTAACTGGGTCTCCACATTTACTGCTCCTGGAAACATAAATCTATGGACCTTTTCTCAGGTACATCTTGGTATCTATATCAAAATCCTTAAAAATGTACATTCTCTTGGTCCAGAAGTTACATATTTGGCATTTCAAGTATACCTGAGGATATGGGCAGGCGAGGATGTTTGTTGTAGTAGAGTGTATAATAGCAAAATATTGGAAATAAAATGTCCAGTAACATGGGGACCACTTCACTAAGTTATATCCATGTCTAATTATTCCAAATAGTTTTGTGGAGGTCTGTTGTGGCAGGCTGTGTTAGTTGTGTATCTACAATCCTTCCTCTCTTCCTCTGTAGTTACAGAACCCAACTATTGTTCAGGGTGACAGTGCTCACTTTCCAGGCAGAAAATCATGACAGTCCTGTTCCAACTTTCCCAGCTTTCCTTGCACCTAGGAGTGGCCATGTGATCCAGTCCTGGTCAATGAAATATAAGAAGAAATCTACTGGGGCTTTGAGAAAGTTTGTTGTTTTCCTAATCAAAGGGAAGGGCTTCCCAGGTGACTCAGTGCTAAAGAATCTGGCTGCAATGCTGGAGATGCAAGAGAGCAGGTTCCATCCCTGAACTGGAAGACTCCCTGAAGGCATGGCAACCCACTCCAATATTCTTGCCTAGAGAATCCCATGGACAGGGAAGCCTGGCAGGCTACAGTCCATAGGGTCGCAAAGAGTCTGACACGACTGAGCAACTAAGCCACCACCACCAGTCAAAGAGAAAGATTCTGTTGATTCAGCCAGTAATCATCTACTGCAGACCTTATATTAAGGGAAAAATTTTAACTATTTGTTATGCAACAGTTGCTTGGTTTTCTGTTATTTGGAGCCCAAAGTGTCTCTAACTTGGTGGATGCTGTGATGTGCTTCCTCAGATGTCTCTTCAGGGCTGAGTGCTCCAGGCTGCCAGTCTTCAGCTGCCAGCTCTCTCCAGGTATTGCACTCAGTTGAAGTTGGCTGCCTTGCCCAATGTCACATCACCCCCCACACCAGCCCTGCAAGGCAGCCCACATCAACATCTCCACAGAAGGGTACAGGTCCAGCCTTCTTTCTTCAACTTGGAGGGCCCCCCAGCTCCAGAGCTGGAGCCCCAGTGACGACTGCACCATTGCCTAACTTCCCTTTCTGCCTAATCCTACTTTATTCCCTTTCCCGGTGCTGTTGATTTTAAGAGTAGGTCCTAATAAACTTCCTGCACTCAAATCTCTCCAGAGTCTGTTTCCTGGGAACCCCACCCACAGTACTGTTGACACAGTTATTCATATAAAAAAGATATTCAAAATATATTGCTAAATGACACAACAACAAGTTATAAAGCAGGACGCCTGGTGTTTTCTTATTATACAGATTACATGTCTCATATCGAAAAACTTTCCGTAAAGGAAAATACTAATAATTTAACAGCGGAACTTGTGTTTCCAACAATATGCTGAACTAGATATTTAGAGAAACTCCTACTTCAGAACACATTAAATGACAAAAAAGACAGAAGTTTTAATGTTTTAATACACAAGGCAGTGGTAGGAAAATAAGGGAATTCCTGCGGTGGGGGCAGGAATGATAAGAAAGCACAAATTCACAACAGTTAGAGATCATGTTACTCTGGAGGTATCTGCTGATTTCTGATGGCCTAGAGCCAGGTTTTAATGAGCCATTGCTGTGGGGGACAGGAGACAAAGCATAGAGCCCAAGCAGTGTGAGAGGTCAGGATGGAGATGATTGTATCAAGGCTGGAGAGCCAAAGAGCAACAGCCTCAAGAAGATCAGTTGGGAAAAACCCACCTTGCCAATGGAGCTCGGAAAGTCAACTTCATAGGAACAGTCAAGTGCAAGCAAACTTGCATGGGTCTGAGCCAGATCTAAGCCTCAGTCGCTGTGGCCAAAATAAACCCCATGCCCAAAACAGAGTTCAAAGTGGTCCTGGGAAGTGCCCTGAGAAAACCCAGAAGAAAACAAAAACTTTTCTTTGAAAAAAAAAAAACATTTACCAGCTTTAAGAATTACCAGAAAGTTACTAATTTATAATAATATGTAAATCACGAAATCTGTGAGCATTAGCATAAACATTGAAATTCAGAATCAGGTACATAAACACACAAAACAATAGATATGTGATATTCAAGTACTGATGATAAAATACTAATGTTTGTTGTATATAAAGAACTAAAAATAGGGTTGCCAATTAAGGGCAAAGAGACTATCAAAACTGACTAGGGTATATTGGAAAGAAAATCAAATAAGAGCTTATGCAATAAAAAGTAATAATTAAATTAGAAACTCAAAGGATCTTATAAAGAGCAGATAGAACTAAAGATAAAATTGGAAAATTTATGAATTACGGTCTGAGATATTTTCAGACATAAACAGACATCATTAAAAGAACTTTTAAAGAACATATCCCAGAAGGATAAAAATGATTCTAAGAGGAACATCTGGAACATTGGTAATGAATAAAATACTAATGTTTGTTGTATATAAAGAACTAAAAATAGGGTTGCCAATTAAGGGCAAAGAGACTATCAAAACTGACTAGGGTATATTGGAAAGAAAATCAAATAAGAGCTTATGCAATAAAAAGTAATAATTAAATTAGAAACTCAAAGGATCTTATAAAGAGCAGATAGAACTAAAGATAAAATTGGAAAATTTATGAATTACGGTCTGAGATATTTTCAGACATAAACAGACATCATTAAAAGAACTTTTAAAGAACATATCCCAGAAGGATAAAAATGATTCTAAGAGGAACATCTGGAACATTGGTAATGAAAAGAGGCAAGAAAAAAAGAAATAAATAGCATACATATCAGAAAAGAAATAAAATCATTTATATTGACAAACAACCCTACCATGTATAAAAACCCAGAGTTTACCAAAAAACAATTAGAAACAATAAGTGAGTTTTTCAAGGTCATAGAACAGGAGGTCAATGTACAAAAATCAACTATATTTCTGTATACTAGTAATAAACAATTGGAAGTTGAAAACAGTCCTATTTATAAGAGCACCAGAAACATGAAATCCTTAGGTATGATTCTTATAAAATATGTGCCAGATTTATAAGCTAAAAATTACAAAATATCAATGAAAGAAATCAAAGAAGCCCTAAGTACATAATGATATACTATCTTCATAAACTGAAAGACTCATTGTTAAGATGTCTGTGGTAGGCAGCCTCTAAGATGACCCTTAATGATCCCTGCTTTCTAGTGGTCATGCCCTTGCACAAACCCCTCCCCTTGAAGGTGGGCTACACCAGATCATGCACATCTAATGAAGAGAATAGGGTAAACATGATGTTGCTTTATAGGTCAAGTGGCAAAGATTCTGTGGTTTTGTCTTGAGTACTCTCTCATCTTCTTGCTCAGAAGAAAGCTAACTGCCACATTGTGAGCTACTCTAAAGAAAGACTCATGAAAGAAAAGTGAAAGTTTAGTCACTCAGTTGTGTCCGACTCTTTGTTACCCCATGGATTGTAGACTACCAGGCTCCTCTGTCCATGGGATTTTCCAGGCAAGAGTACTTGAGTGGGTTGCCATTTCCTCCTCCAGAGGATCTTCCCAATCCAGGTATCAAACCCCGGCCTCCCACATTGTAGGAGACACTACCATCTGAGCCACCAGGGAAGTCCCATGGGTAAAGAAAGGCCCATGGGTAAAGGAATTGAGGGAGGCTTCTAGTCAACACCCCAAAAGGAACTGAATCTTGCCAACAACCACATGGGTGAGTTTGGAAGGACAACTTCCACCAGTTGAGCCTTCAACTAAGCCCTGGCTTACAGCTTATTGTAACCTGATGCAAAGACTTGAGCCAGAGGCACTCTGGGAATCCCAGGTGGCTCAGCAGTAAAGAATCTGCCTGCAATGCAAGAGACTGTTTGCAATGCAGGAGACACAGGTTCAATCCCTGGGTTAGAAAGATCCCCTGGAGGAGGAAATTGTAATCCACTCCAGTATTCTTGCCTGGGAAATCCCATGGACAAAGGAGCCTGGTTGGGCTATAGTCCATGTGATTGCAGAAGTTGGACACAACTGAGCAACTAAACCACCACCACATATGCACCCAGCTAAACTGAGACACCTGATCCACAGAATCTGTGAGGTAATAAATACTTGATGATGTAAACTGCTTAATTTTAAGTGAGTTAGTTATGTAGTAATAGATAAGACAATGTCAATTTTCTGCAAATTGATGGATAGATTCCATGCAATCCCAACCAAAATCTCAGAAAGATTTTGTTAGAAATTGTCAAGCTGACTCTAAAATTGATATGGTACAGCAAAGGAACTAGAATAGTCAAACAGTATTGAAAAAAAAACCAAAAACAAAAACAAAGCTGGAAGACTCACAATGCCTGATTTCAAGATGTGATATAAAGCTAGAGTAATTAAGTGTGGTATTGGCAAAAAGATATACCCATAGATCTATGAAATAGAACAGAGAATCCAGAAATAAATCCACACATATATTGTCAATTGATTTTTGACCTAGGCACAAAAGCAAGTTTTACATAGAAAATTTCTTCAACAAATGTTGGAACCGCTGAACATTCACATGTAAAACAAACAAGAGAACTTCATTGTATACCTCACATCATATACACAAATGAATTAAGCATAAATACAGACCTAGATGTAAAATCAAAAGCAATTAGAATGAAATCTTCGTGACTTTCATTAGACAAAGAATTCTTATCTCTTACACTAAAAGGACAATCTATAAAAAAACTGATAAGCTGGACTCACTAAAATTCTGCTCTTTGAAAAGCACTTTTAAGAAAAGGAAACAGACAAACCACAGTCTCAGAAAAATATTTGCAAAATACATATCTGATAAAGAAATTGTACCAGAATACATAATATACTCTCAAAACTCAGTAAGAACACAAACAACCCAACTAAAAATGATTTTAAAGTAATTAGCTTCCCATTAAAATAAATAAATTTAAATTAAAAAAATAGTATGCAGCCTTGCTTTCCTATTCCATATTTTTATTCATTCTTCCAATTATCCCCATTTCCCTGGATACTTCCTTTGCTTCCTTTAAAGGAAATTACATAAATTCTAAAATCCTGAAATTTTGAAATGGGATTAACAGATACAAACTACTGTACTCATACTGGTCAGAATGGCCATCATAAAAAAATTACAAATAATAAATGCTGGAGAGGGTGTGGAGAAAAGGGAATCCTCTTGAACTGTTGGTGGGAATGTAAGTTCATATAGCCATTATGGAGAACAGTATGGAGATTCCTTAAAAGACTAGGAATAAAACTACCACATGCCCCAGCAGTCCCACTACTTGGCATATGCCCTGAGAAAACTATAATTGAAAAAGACCCCAATGTTCATTGCAGCACTATTTACAGTAACTAGGACATGAGACCAACCTTGATGTCCATCGACAGATGAATAGACAAGGAAGTTGTGGTACATACACACTGTGGAATATTACTCAGCCATAAAAAGGAGCACATTTGAGTCAGTTCTAGCGAGGTTGATGAACCTAAAACCTGTTACACAGAGTGAACCTAAAATCTGTTACACAGAGTGAAGTAAGTCAGAAAGAGAAAAACAAATATCATACATTAACACATATATATGGAATCTAGAAAAATGGTGCACTTCCCAGGGGGCTCAGTGATAAAGAATCCACCTCCCAATGCAGGAGACGTGGCTTCAATCCCTGGGTTAGGAGGATCCCCTGGAGATGGAAATAGCACCCCATTCCAGTCTTCTTGCCTGTGAAATTCCATGGACAGATCAACCTGGCAGGCTATAGTCCATGGAGTCACAAAAAGTCGGGCATGACTTAGCAACTAAATGACAACAGCAAGGAAAATGGTGCTGATGAGCCCATTTGCAGGGCAGAAATAGAGACACAGACAGAGAAAAAATGGTGGGCTTCCCAGGGGGCTCAGTGATAAAGAATCCGCCTCCCAATGCAGGAGACGTGGCTTCAATCCCTGGGTTAGGAGGATCCCCTGGAGATGGAAATAGCACCCCATTCCAGTCTTCTTGCCTGTGAAATTCCATGGACAGATCAACCTGGCAGGCTATAGTCCATGGAGTCACAAAAAGTCGGGCATGACTTAGCAACTAAATGACAACAGCAAGGAAAATGGTGCTGATGAGCCCATTTGCAGGGCAGAAATAGAGACACAGACAGAGAACAGACTTGTGGGCCCAGCAAGGGAGGGAGAGGGTGGGATGAACTGAGAGCAGCTTTGGAACATATACATTACCATATTAAAACAGATAGCTAGTGGGAAGTTACTGTATGATGCATGGAGCTCAGACCTGGTGCTCTGACAACCTAGAGGGGTGGTATAGGAGAGGGGGTCATTGGAAAGAGGCTTAGCAGGAAGGGGACAGATGTATACTCTTGGCTGATTCGTGTTTTGTTTGGCAGAAACCAATAAAACATTGTAAAGCAATTATCCTCCAAGGGAATAAAAAAAAAAAAACAACAGGTAAGCAACGAGGTTCTACTGTCTAGCATAGGGAACTGTATTCAATATCCTTTAAACCATAATGGAACAGAAAAAAATCAAGGAACACATGGAGTTATACCATCCAGACACGTAAACTAGGCTTCCGGCTATCACGCCCAGGCTAATAGCAGTTATGAATACTAAAAAACTCTTCTCACACACATTCCACCCATAGAGCCCATGACAACATTTTCTGGATTTAATTACCAATCCTCCCATGTCTCAAGGCTACGCTGAGAGCTATCTCATTCAGAAACTAGCTCTGAAAACTGCCTATTAAATCATTCAAACATACTCCAGCTCAGTAGTTTTAACCGGCCTGAATTTACTTATAAGAAACTGTTGAAAATATATAACAATTGTTGATTCAGGTTGGTTTTATATTTTCATGAATTTGGATTGCTTTCCTTGGCACACGGATGAAGACTATTTTAAGTACCCATTCAACAACAAAATATGCACCTCAAATATTCATCCCCCCTAATAGAGCTGCATTTAGCATTAATCTATGTGATTTTTTTTTTTTTAGGGAAAAGGTCAAATGTGGATATATAGGCTCCCAAAAACAAAACAAAAAAGGATGTTTTTAAGTAGCACAATAGATGCCTGAGAAAAGATCTCAGTTCTGCTTTTTAAACACTCTGTCATTTTGAATCTGAGGAAACATAGAGAAGTGGTTAAAGATGTGGGTTCCAAAGTTCAAATTGCTGTATGGGATCTTGAATGCAAATTTCTGTCCTTTTGGTCCTGACTGGGTGTTATTTTACAGCTTTTTTAAACACCACTGAGTCTTAGTTTTCTTTAAAATAAATATAATGATAGCCCTAATTGTGTCAGCATTGTGTAAAAATATCTGATTTACAGCTCAATAAATATTAGTCATTATTTTTACCTTCTATCCTCTGATACATTAGGAGCTCTTTTGAGGGCAAGTGTTAACTCATTTCTCTTTACACCTAGAGTGTTCAGTACAATCGCTCAATAAATATTTGTTAAGTTTGGTTGTTATGGGATTCTTAGGTCTGATAGAACCATCTGGAGCACGGCTACAAAAAATTTTGTAAATAATGTATTTCTTGTGGCACCAGATTACCAGAGTAAAGCAGGTAGTGACAAAGAGCAGAAAATTCTTTCCAAAGCTAGTCACAAATCTCGAACATTTAACAGTCTCCAGAAATTTCCCAGTCTTTCTCTTCAGTAAAGGTGATTTGCCTATGCGTAACTAAACATTTTTTTTTTTTTTTTGGCCACACCACATGGCTCGTGGGATCTTAATTCCCCAACCAGGGAATGAACTCAGGCCACAGCAGGTAAAGTGCTGAGTCATAAGCACTGGACCATCAGGGAATTCCCGTTCTCTAACATTTTTTATATACAAAAAGCTGTAAATAAAACAATTATTCTTTTGTGAATAATTGTTTTATTTATTTATAAGTAAATGAATATATGTCCTGATTTTTATTTGCAATATGTACACAAAACTGAAAATCAAATCTACTGATTTTGATACATAGTTCAAAGAATTTCAGACATGCCCTAAGCATTTTAAAAAATGTATTAATGCCCTAGTTTTTTCATAAAGGCTTCTCCAATGACTTGGTGGGTAAAAAGTCTGTCTGCAATGTAGGTGCCACAGGAGACTCGAGTTTGATCCCTGGGTCAGGAAGATCCCTTGGAGGAGGAAATGGCAACCCACTCCAGTATTCTTGCCTGGGAAATCCCATGGACAGGGAAGCCTGGTAGATTACATTTCATGGGGTTGCAAAGAGTCAGACATGCCTGAGCACACTAGCACACATGTCTTTTTCTTCATGGTCTCAGAAAGATGGGAATCTTTCAGCTTCACTGAGTCTTAGTTTCCTCATCTTTAAAGGAATCTTTCTAAGAATGTTAAATGAATGTAGAGATGTTAATCAGCTAAGATCTTTCAAACTTGTTCTACAAATGTGGAATGATGATTCAAAACGAGGAAGGCCCAGTGTAAAGACAGAAAAAGCAAGGGGATGAACAAAAGAATTAATTTAGCCATTCCTTCATTCAGTAAATGTTTACCATGTTCACTGTCCTTCCTTTGTTGGGAAACAGAAGAACAAAGCAGAAATGGGCTGCCTTTACAAAGTTTATATCTTAGTGGGAAAGACACATTTTGTAATGAGCAAAAATTGCAATTGTGATGTTTAATAGGAAGCAGAAGTGCAATATACTCTGTGAACTACCATCAAGATGACAAAATCAACCCAGAAGCAAAGGGAATATTTCTCTGAGGAACTGATGTTTGAAGCAGAAGAATGAATCCATTAGCCACCTTCTGGTGTGTGTGTGTGTGTGTAGTGTGTGTGTGTGTATGTTTCCATGTAAATGCATGTTGGCCAGTTGTAAGGGGTAGGAGAGGGTAGAAGGGTACAGAAAGATCACTCCAGGAGGGTGGGCAAGAGGAACGCCATGCACAGTAAAGCTCCAAGGAGCTGACAGAGGCCAGCGCGCCTGGATCACAAAGGAGCAAAGAGAGAAGCAGCCTGTAGCTAGAGAGATGAATGGGGAATTGAACCTGAGAGCAACGGAAAGGCATTGCAAGTCTTTACATGGGTGTGTGCATGGCCATATGTGCATTTTTACAAGTTACTTTGCCTGCTGTGGAGAGTACATTAGAAGCATTCTAGAATGGATATGGAGAAGTCAGGTAGGAAGCTCTGATAGTAACCCAGGTAAGAGAGGATAGTAGTTATTATGGTTTGACAAAATTGTGTGTGTGCCTGTGTGCTAAGTCGCTTCAGTCATGTCGGACCCCCTGTCCATGAGATCCTCCAGGTAAGGATACTGGAGGGGGTTGACCTTCCCTTCTCCAGGGATTACAAGGCTATTATCACTATTGAGGGGAAAATGGATTCAAGTCTGACACAGAAAGTAGGGGAGAAGCCGATGCCAAGGTTGACTGCCCCTTTCCCCAGGTTTCTGATATGAAGTAAATGATGGTGCTGACTCAGATATGCAATTGAACAAGCCAGTTTGGTGACAGGATCAGAAGTTCAGGGCTTGGGGATTTCCCTGGTGGTCCAGTGGCTAAGACTCCACACTCCCAATGCAGAGGGCCCTGGTTCGAATCCTGGTCAAGGTACTAGATCCTACATGTTGCAACTAAGAGTTCACATGCCCAGCTAAAGATACCACATGCCATAACTAAGAGCCGGCACAGTCAGATAAATAAATAAATAATAAAAAGAAAGAAAGCAAAAACAAGTCCAATACTTAATGTGAGTGTTTTGAGCCAGCCAGATGGCAATTTTAAAGCATGATCTTTGGAATTTACTGTGTTTAGAGTAACAAAGATAATAGAGAGTGAGAAAAACTAGACTGTAGAATAGCAAGAAGTTTCATCTTTGTCATGTGATAAAATAGTAATAAGATAATATAATTGGCTTGTAGTCACTTTAGTTGTGTCCAACTCTTTGTGACCCCATGGACTGTAGCCCTCCAGAATCCTCTGTCCATGGCATTCTCCAGGCAAAAATACTGGAGTGGGTTGCCATGCCCTCCTCCAGGGGATCTTCCTGACCTAGGGATCAAATCCACATCCCTTAGCATCTCCTGAACTGACAGGAAGGTTCTTTACCACTAGCGCCACCTGGGAAGCCCCAATATACTTGGCTTGAGGGAGCACTATTTGACTGTAATGCATAATAATCAGCAAAATAAAAGGAATAAAATTAGAAGTGATAGCAGAATATAAACTGCAAACTAAATTTCCAGTTCCTGGAAAAGAACAGGCAATATGACAGTGATTAGAAGCAACCCAATAGCTACAAGGTCATGGCAGGTTATGTCAAGTAACAGAGACAATGCAGTCAAAAATTCAGTCGAACTACAGAATTCCTCACTGGAAAGGACTAGCACAAGGTAAACCAACTAAAAGATAAGAATCAGAATTCATCAGTGTCTCAAGAAAAGGTCATGTGATAAATAACAAATTTTGCAATTTCTTTTACACTACTGGGATTAGCAGTATGTCCTCATTTTCTAATAACATGAGAAATGTTAATACCATTTAAGGTATTTTAATACATCATTTAGTTTTGAGCTACAAAAAAATGCAACTTGTAATGAACAATATTTCTTTCATGCATTTTCAAGTATGTGCAACAAAATAAACCCCAGGTCTCAGTTGGCCAGCTATAGAATCCCAGATAATTGGACTTCAGACACTACTAAGGCAGAGTGTACCCTCGAACTATAGCCCTTCTCCTGGGTCCTGAAAAATGGTGATTAAAACAGGCAAGTCTCATGAGGCAGGCTAAGACCTACAACCAGAGAAGGCAATGGCACCCCACTCCAGTACTCTTGCCTGGAAAACCCCATGGACGGAGGAGCCTGGTGGGCTGCAGTCCATGAGGTCGCTAAGAGTCAGACACAACTGAGTGACTTCACTTTCACTTTTCACTTTCATGCATTGGAGAAAGAAATGGCAACCCACTCCAGTGTTCTTGCCTGGAGAATCCAAGGGACAGGGGAGCCTGGTGGGCTGCCATCTATGGGGTCGCACAGAGTCAGACAGGACTGAAGTGACTTAGCATTGCATCTGGACAAATATCCCCTTGAGTAACAAAATGAAAACAAAGTATAAGAAACTAAAAATAATCATGTGCATGTGTGGCTGGGGCAAATTATGGACAACGTGATATGAAGAGACCAAAACCCTAACTGCCACTTTTGAAGAGCAGAAGGCAAAAGGAAGGTACTCTGCAAGCCCCCTGCACACAATATCACCAAAGAAGTGGGCAAAACTACCTAAGCCACCCCTCCAGCCTGAGCTCTGGACCCACCCCTTGTTGTTGTTTAGTCACAACAACAAGTCCTTTAAGTCCTTTCTGACTCTCTGTGACCCAATAGACAATAGCCCAGCCCACCCGGCTCCTCTGTCCAGGGAATTTCCCAGGCAACAAATACTGGAGTGGATTGACATTTCCTTCCCCAGGAGATCTTCCTGACACCCCTACTGTCACCTCATATAAGGAGCCAACTTGCCCCACCTCGGGGAGCAACCGAGCAAGGGAACCTGTTATTTGTTTTCCCTCCTCTTTGCTGCAGCATGAGCCCCACTAATAATGCCTTGTCTAAATTTCTTGACGGGCCTCTCATGATTAAGCAGGCTGAGAACCCTAGTCAGTAATGTAACTGATCAAGGACAAAAACAAAATCAAGGGAGAGAAACTTGCCACAAAGGTGAAGTAAAACAGCTCGAGAGTCTGATTGCACCTGTGCCCCTAATGCACACCCTACAGTAGCCAATCTGAAATCTTCACCATAGGATCCCTCTCAACATGATAGAAAGAACAGCAAACTCAGTCAGAAAATCTGTGTTGTTAACTCGACCCTTGCTGATATATGGCCTTCAAGTGACTTAGCATTTCAGAGACTTGATGTAATAAAAGACCTGCATACACTGACCTCTAAATTCTCATACAAGCGTAAACATCCATGAATCTAGAAGGAAACACTGGAGTGTGAGAATTACCGTATGGCAGAAACCATTTTACAGAAATAATTGTAAAAGCATTAATATTCAGTTTTGAGTAGGATGACCTCATGTTACCGATACAGGATCTCGGATTCCCAAGATCTTAACTCCATTGCTGATAACCTTCCTCAGCTCCATCCTGTCTCGGTCACATGGGGTCATCCTACTTAAAACCGCAATCTTTCCCTGACTGGCACTGTCCCCTTCCTCTGCTCTATTTTCCCCAGAGCATGCTCCACTTTTTAACATACTAAATCACTGATTTGCTATGCTTTTGTTGATCTGTCTACCCCACCACCAAATGTAAGTTTTACCTGGGCAGAGATATTGTTGTTGTTCATGGACAAATGCCAACGGACACATAATAACACATGACATAGAGAAGGTGCTCAATTAATATTGTTGATTGGATGCATGAACGAATTCCAATATAAAGTGAAGCTTTTCCTAACTTGAGTTATAATCATAAAATCAGATCTAACAACTACGCATCAGTCTATTGGCACAGTGTTTCTTCCACACGGAAGTATATTTTAAGTAGATTTGTTTTTTGAAATAATACAAAACCTTTTTGAAAAAATAAGTGAGCAAACGTCAGCTTGGTGAACTGATTTGACCTTTTTCTGAGGAGAGAGTTCATTTAAGATCAGGCAGGTTCAAAGTCTATGAATCATAAAGCAATTAAAAACAAGAAAGGAAGTGTTATTTTTTTTATGAACTATGCAAGTTCAAAAACCATTTAAGGTAACATTGTTATTGTGTTAGGAATTCCTCACTGCTGATGTCTGAGGGCAAAAGGTTTGGCTATAAGTAAAAAAATGATTAAATGGATACATACTAGGAGTGATTCAAGTAAATAAACATTGAACATTGAAGGGATTTCCCTCTAGGAATAATCTTCAGAACAAATTTGCTAAGCCCACAAGAAAATTGGGCCCATTACGTTCTAGCTATATTTCATTTTTAGCTGAAACTTCTCTCAAGGAAGTCAGCCACTAGCCTACTACTAACAATGAGAAAACAGAAGTAAATGTTCAAAGCTTAGGCATCCAGGTACTAAGCTAACTGTTCTACATTCACTAATTTTAAAAATGAGACATTTCTGTTGCAGTAAGAATAAATACATTGTCTAGTATCAAATGACCTGTTTCTAAAACTTAAATTTATCAACATAAGGCAATGCTTGCTAACACTGAGGACATTCAAAGCATATGTCAGTAGAATATGAAGACAAATCCCCGCCAAAGTTCTAACAACCTTATTTCTTGGTACCACTGAAATTGTTTCATAGTTTTCTTGGGTATTTACTTTGAAGAGGATAGTGGTCATTTTATATGTAAAAGTTCAATTTTGTTTTTAAAAAACACAAACAAAACATCTGTTGTGTATACGAAAGTTATACTAATAATTTTCACCCCTGGAAACACATGCACACAACTTGAGGGACTTTGTGCTCCTTCCTCTTCCCACTGCCAGCATTTAGTGGGTGCCTGGCCACAGAGCACTCAATACAAAGTTTAAGAAAAGAAGACTCAAGGAAGACCTAGTTGTTTGGATATGCTTTAAAATGAAAAAATAGGGACTTTCCTGGCAGTTCAGTGGTTATGACTCTGCCCTTCCACTTCAGGGGACACGAGTTTAATCCCTGGTCAGGAAACTAGGATCCCACAGACTGCGTGGTACAGCCAAAAATTTAAAACAACAAAAAACAAAACCAAAAAGTCAAATAATGCTGTTAATGGGGTTTTCTCTAAGTCCATTCAACGGCCAGAAATTGAGTACCGACAATCTGCACTGTGCTTTGTACTAGGCAGCAGCAGCATGGCGTGAACAATTTTCAATATCCTGTCATAAACCATAATGGAAAAGAATACATAAAAATAATGTATATGTGTGTATAACTGAATTACTTTGCTGTACAGTAGACAGTGACACAACGTTGTAAATCAGCTAAACTTCAGTTAAAAAAAAAGACACAAGACTTCTACTATCATGGAGCTCTACTCTTCAGGGGAATGACAATGAAGTCCCTAATCGGTCTTTCCTCCTCCTCATCACTTTCCTCAGGGTGAGGTATGGCATAGTTATTCAGGAGAAGTACTTCTAGTCTTTGATCTATTCCATGATTCTTTGGCATTGGTAGGGAAGCAGCAATGAGATAAATATAGCCATGTCACCCAGACAGTGAATTGGCAAATCTGAAAAATCGGTCTTTCAGCTTACTATATGTTTTCTTATCACTTAAAAGAGATATCTCTCTATTTTTACCTCTGTCTTTCTCCCTTGCTCCTTTCTGTCTTCTTTGAAAAACCATGTTAAAGGAATTTTCAAAAATACAAATTTTTGAAGAAATGTAGAATACCGGAAAATTCTGAAAGAGATGGGAATACCAGACCACCTGACTTGCCTCTTGAGAAATCTGTATGCAGGTCAGGAAGCAACAGTTAGAACTGGACATGGAACAACAGACTGGTTTCAAATAGAAAAAGGAGTATGTCAAGGTTGTATATTGTCACCCTGCTTATTTAACCTATATGCAGAGTACATCATGAGAAACACTGGTCTGGATGAAGCACAAGCTGGAATTAAGATTGCCAGGAGAAATATCAGTAAGCTCAGATATGCAGATGACACCACCCTTATGGCAGGAAGTGAAGAGGAACTAAAAAGCCTCTTGATGAAAGTGAAAGAGGAGAGTGAAAAAGTTGGCTTAAAGCTCAACATTCAGAGAACGAAGATCATGGCATCTGGTCCCATCACTTCATGGGAAACAGGTGGGGAAACAGTGTCAGACTTTATTTTTGGGGGCTCCAAAATCACTGCAGATGGTGATTGCAGCCATGAAATTAAAAGATGCTTACTCCTTGGAAGAAAAGTTATGACCAACCTAGATAGCATATTCAAAAGCAGAGACATTACTTTGCCAACTAAGGTCCGTCTAGTCAAGGCTATGGTTTTTGCAGTAGTCATGTATGGATGTGAGAGTTGGGCTGTGAAGAAGGCTGAGTGCCAAAGAATTGATGCTTTTGAACTGTGGTGTTGGAGAAGACTCTTGAGAGTCCCTTGGACTGCAAGGAGATCCAACCAGTAATAGGAAAAGGAGTATGTCAAGGCTGTATATTGTCACCCTGCTTATTTAACCTATGTGCAGAGTACATCATGAGAAACACTGGTCTGGATGAAGCACAAGCTGGAATCAAGATTGCCAGGAGAAAGATCAGTAAGCTCAGATATGCAGATGACACCACCCTTATGGCAGGAAGTGAAGAGGAACTAAAAAGCCTCTTGATGAAAGTGAAAGAGGAGAGTGAAAAAGTTGGCTTAAAGCTCAACATTCAGAGAACGAAGATCATGGCATCTGGTCCCATCACTTCATGGGAAACAGGTGGGGAAAACAGTGTCAGACTTTATTTTTTGGGGCTCCAAAATCACTGCAGATGGTGACTGCAGCCATGAAATTAAAAGATGCTTACTCCTTGGAAGAAAAGTTATGACCAAACTAGATAGCAATTCAAAAGCAGAGACATTACTTTGCCAACTAAGGTCCGTCTAGTCAAGGCTATGGTTTTTCCAGTAGTCATGTATGGATGTGAGAGTTGGGCTGTGAAGAAGGCTGAGTGCCGAAGAATTGATGCTTTTGAACTGTGGTGTTGGAGAAGACTCCTGAGAGTCCCTTGGACTGCAAGGAGATCCAACCAGTCCATTCGGAAGGAGATCAGCCCTGGTATTTCTTTGGAAGGAATGATGCTAAAGCTGAAAGTCCAGTACTTTGGCCACCTCATGTGAAGAGTTGACTCATTGGCAAAGACCCTGATGCTGGGAGGGATTGGGGGCAGGAGGAGAAGGGGACGACAGAGGATGAGATGGCTGGATGACATCACTGACTTGATGGACGTGAGTCTGAGTGAACTCCGGAAGTTGTTGATGGACAGGGAGGCCCTGTGTGCTGCAATTCATGGGGTCGCAAAGAGTCAGACATTACTGAGCGACTGAACTGAACTGAGAATATTGGAAGTTCTCCGTGTTACCTGCTTTAGCCAGTTAATTTTGCCCCTCACTAAATATGGCCATTTGTGCCTTAATAAGCAGCAAACCCCATTGAAACAGAAATATGGATAACAGTAACTGGGGTCCTGAAACCTTTTTCTTGTGGCCATCTCTATGCTCTACACAAAACACCACTTTTTCTATTGTAAAAATAATACACTTTTTTTTTAGCTGTGCCAAGCAGCTTATGGGAATCTTGGTTCTCCTCTGGATCAGAGATTGACGTGAACCCCTATGCAGTGGAAGTAGAGTCCCAGCTATTGGACAACTGGGGAATTCTCTACACTTCTATTATAGGAAATTTGTAAAATACAGAATAGCTTTAAGGAAAAACTGACGTAACTTTTGTCACTGAAAAACAACCATTCTTCACCTTTTGATATATTTCTTTTTAATATTACATCAATTCATTTATTTTACCCTAGTTAAATCATGCTGTCATAATTTTCCTCTGTCCTTTTCCTTGCATATTAACGTAGGTGCTTCAAGTGCTATTGCAAATTCTTTGAAGGTACATTTTTCCTTTTTAAAAAAATTACTTTCATTGAAGTATAGTTGCTATACCATATTATAGGTGTACAATATAGTGATTCACAATTTCAAAGGTTATAGTAATTATAAAATATTGCCTATATTCCATGTGTTGTTCAAATACACCCTTGTGGCTTATTCTATACCTGATAGTTTGTTCTTCTTCATCCCATACCACTATACTCCTCCCCACACTGGTAACCACTAGTTTGTTCTCTTATTATCTGTGAGTTGGCTTCATTTTTGTTATATTCACTGGTTTGTTATATTTTTTAGATTTCACATGTGATTTTTTTAGAATTACCTGATATATGATTCCATATATCATACAGTATTTGTCATTCTCTGTCTGAGTGGGCATCCTTGTCTTGTTCCTGATCTTAGAGGAAATATTTTTAGCTTTTTACTGTTGAGTATGAAGTTCACAGTACATTTTATATATTTTCTTTGAATGAATGCATCATAATTTTCTCAGTCATTTATATGTGGCTATGTATTTAGGTTACTTCTCATTTTTCACTGTTATCAAATAAGGCAGCAATGAACATCTTTGTGCCTGACATTTTTCCTGTTCTTCGGACTATATTTTTAGAACAGAATTCCTAAAATTGGATTGAGTCAAACATTTAAAGTATATATTGCCAAACATTGTTTTGTTATTCATCTTAATAATTTTCACTTCCCACCTAGTTTACTTCACTCTTGTGAACACTTGATAGTCTCATTTTTCAAAATATCTTTGTTGTTTTAATTTGAATTTCTTTGTACTGTGAGTGTGAACATTTCACTATATCCTACTTTCTTGACCAGAGTACTATTACTTTTGTGTGTGTGGATTATCTATTTGTGTACTTTTCCCAGTTCTGTTTGGGCTTTTGAATTTTCTTCTACACTTACATGAACCATTTAAATATTAAGAATATTAATCCATCATGATATTTATAATGAAGAACTATTTGATTAGTTGTTGCCTCTAATCTAATTTTAATCAAGATAAGTTTTGCATTCTTTTTAGCTTTATTTCAAATAATTATTTATATTTTCCATATGATTATTTACTTTCAGTAATCATCACTAGTCCTTTTCAGACACTTTTATTCTTGTATTTAATTTTTATTCCTGACATTCCATTCATCATCTTTACTAGGCTATCGGGGTAACAATACTACTTACTCAACACCAAACACTTTTCAAATCTTACCCAATCTACTTCTTACAAAAACCTTAGGTGGATTCTACTATTGTCTCAATTTTAACAATGCACAAATCAAGGGTGGAGTAACCCGTCCAAAATGATTCAGTCAATAAATGATGCAGTTAAAATTCAAAGCCTTCTAAGCTTCACTTCAGGGCTTCCTTTGTTGTTCAGTGGTAAAGAATCTCCTGGAAAAGGAAATGGCAACTGATTCTAGTATTCTTGACTGGGAAATCCCATGGATGGAGGAGCCTGGTGGGCTACAGTCCATGGGGTCACAAGAGTCAGATATGACTTAGCAACTAAACCACCCACCACCAAGCTTCACTTCATTCTCATCTTTCCCTTGTTCTTACTGCCTTATTCTCTCTCCTATTAATTCTGTGATTTACTTTAAAAATCCTCTTGTGCTATTATGGTAGATTTATTTTCATAGAAGACAGTGATTTACTCAGAGGGATGATTTGCTACTGGAATATTCAAGATGTTACGAGAGGTAGATAAAGATTATAGAACTCTCAAAGCACTGACTTGAGCAAATTGGTCTACTGGTCTAATTTCTATAAAGCTGTCTCTGAGATCAGACTCAGTACTTAACAGATTCAACAAGCTTGTGTTGAATCTTTATCTAAGGTGCTGTGTTATTAAAATATAAGCAGAAATTTCTGGGACTTCCTTGGTGGTCCAGGGAAAGCCTCTGTGCTTCCATTGCAGGGGGCACTGGTTCTGTCCCTGTTTAGGGAACTAAGATCCTACATGACTTGTAGTGTGGCCACAAAAAAAAAAAAAAAAAAAAAAGAGAGAAAGAAATTCCTAATCATATAAAAAGTAATAATAAATACCAAATGAGGGACACAGATTATTAGCAACAGGATGAGGGTAGGTAAGAGTCACTTCTGGCTAGTATAGACAGAGAAGGATACACAGAGAGTAGAATTCAGACTTCTATTTGTCATTGACTTGGATACATGGCTTGGGCTTCCCTGGTGGCTCAGCTGGTAAAGGATCTGCCTGCAATGCGGGAGGCCTGGGTTCCACCCCAGGGTTGGGAAAATTCTCTGGAGAAAGGAACGGCTACCACTCCAGAATTCTGGCTTGGAGAATTCCAGGGATTGTATAGTCAGTCCATGGGGTCGCAAGGAGTCAGACATGACTGAGCGACTTTCACTTTGGATACATAGCTTAATCACTTTGTTATCAAGTCAATTTGTTATCTTCTGATCATCATTTCACCCAAGTCAAGGTTGTTGCATCCACTGGTTAAACAATGTCAAGAGAAATAACCTCTTTGGGGAGCAATATGCTTATATGAAGAGTTTTTCTTTTTTAAAGTGCATGTGTGCATAGAAGCAATCTGATGTAATCCAACATGAATTCAGGTACAGTCATTCAATGTCCCCTGTCATCAGGTTAGTCATACATCCTTTGTACATAAAATTAATTACACACAAATGGGTGGAGGGTGTGTGGATCCTTGACTGTTGTTGCCACAGCTGTCATCTTTCTTGCTCTTTGGACTGAAACTTCCAGTGTGTTCTTTCTCTGGCTCAGGTCAGCAGAGTTCATCAGTGTGAATTTGCATTCTTTTTTTTAGAATATTGAATCTTCAGTTCACACTCAGATTGGCTAAATGGAAGTAGGAGAAATAGGAAAATGAATTATTGGAGAGACCAGGGAAAAAAAATACACAGGATTTACCACAAAAGAATCATGGGAAGAAGAACCTCCTGAAAAATAAAAAATTCTCTTCTTAAGAGAAGAAGGAAAGTAGGTGAGAGCATAAAAAATAAATTGTAAGAGTAGCTTGAAAAGGTAGTGAAGGGTTGAGGGAGTTAGGATATAAATAGTCATCTAAATGTACAACCAGAGAGCCTAGACATTCTTCAGAATCCATTTTTAGCCAGTGCTTGTTGGTTGGTAAAAACACATGAAATGGATTTTCTATTAATGGCAAAATTTAAAACTTCTGAAAATTCTACATTAAAGAAATAAAAACATTTATTAATAACACATTTACAGAAATTAAAATGCAAGGAGTTGGAATTAAGATTCATTTGTGAATAGTTTAATAGGCTGTAAGGTAAAGTCAACTAAATAAAAGTAGTTAAAAGCTGGTGGTGCCACGTCTAATATTTAATTTTTCAATGCACTGAGTGAAACTCACCACTTATGGCACTTGTAAAGCAAATACTCTTTACATTTAAGATTGAGTCATCTGAATATATTGGTGAGGACATGGAGAAAAGGGAAGTATTGTGCACTATTTGCTGGAATGTAAATTGGTACTATCATTATGGAAAACAGTATGGAGGTTTCCTCAAAAAATTAAAAACAGAACAACTATATGGTCCAGCAATTCCATTTCTGGGTATTCACCTGAAGAAAACAAAACCACTAACACTGAAAGACATATGCTTGCTCATGTTCACTGAAACATTTACGATAGCAAAGATATGGAAACAACCTAAATGTCCACTGACAGATGAATAAAGAAAATGTGGCATGTATACATGAAATGAATATTGTTTAGCCATAAAAAGAATGACTCTTACTATTTTCTTTTTTTTATTTTTTAATTTTTTTTTAACACGAATCCACCATGGCTGTACACGTGTTCCCAATCCCCCTCCCACTTTCTCCCCATACCATCTCTCTGGGTCATCCCAGTGCACCAGCCCCAAGCATCTTGTATCCTGCATGAATCTAGACTGGCGATTCATTTCTTATATGATATTATACATGTTGCCATTCTCCCAAATCATCCCACCCTCTGCCTCTCTCACAGAGTCCAAAAGACTGTTCTATACATTTGTGTCTCATTTGCTATCTCGCATACAGAGTTATTGTTACCATCTTTCTAAATTCCTAAATGACTCTAACTATTTTCAACAACATGGATGGATGTTACACTAAGGGCATTATTGACGGTGTTATGCTAAGTGAACTGAGTCAGCCAGAGAAAGACAGATACAATCTAATGTCACTTATATGTGGAATATTAAAAACAAAAACAAAACAAGCTCATAGATCCAGAGAATAGACTGGTGGTAGCCAGAGGTGGGAAGTGGGAGTGGGACAAATGGCTGAAGAGAGTCAAAGGTGCAACTTTTCAGTTACAAAATAAATGAGTCATGAAGATGTAATGTACAGACAGCATAAAGTTAATACTGAATAACATATTTGAAAGTTGTTTAGAGAGTGTCAGCTGTGATGGCGGCCAAGGAGATCTACCCTGGCCTGAGGGCAGGGGCGGCGGCTGAGAGGAGCTACCCCCCATCAGAGGTAAGGAGCAGCGGCTGCGCTTTGCTGGAGCAGCCGTGAAGAGAGACCCCACATCCAAGGTAAGAGAAACCCAAGTAAGATGGTAGGCACTGAGAGAGGGGATCAGAGGGCAGACACACTAAAACCACAATCACAGACAACTAGCCTATCTGATCGCATGGACCATAGCCTTGTCTAACTTAATGAAACTAAGCCATGCCATATGGGGCCACCCAAGATGGATGGGTCATGGTGGAGAGGTATGACAGAGTGTGGTCCACTGGAGAAGGGAATGGCAAACCACTTCAGTATTCTTGCCTTGAGAACGCCATGAACAGCATGAAAAGGCAAAATGATAGGATACTGAAAGAGGAACTCCCCAGGTCAGTAGGTGCCCAATATGCTACTGGAGATCAGTGGAGAAATAACTCCAGAAAGAATGAAGGGATGGAGCCAAAGCAAAACAACATCCAGTTGTGAATGGGACTGGTGATGGAAGCAGGGTTCAATGCTGTAAAGAGCTGCATAGGAAACTGGAATGTTAGGTCCAGGAATCAAGGCAAATTGGAAGTGGTCAAACAGGAGATGGCAAGAGTGAACATCGACATTCTAGGAATCAGTGAACTAAGATGGACTGGAATGGGTGAATTTCACTCATATGACCATTATATCTACTACTGTGGGCAAGAATCCCTTAGGAGAAATGGAGTAGCCCTCATAGTCAACAAAAGAGTCCGAAATGCAGTACTTGGATGTAATCTCAAAAACAGCAGAATGATCTCTGTTAATTTCCAAGGCAAACCATTCAATATCACAGTAATCCAGCCCAGGGATCGAACCCAGGTCTACCACATTGCCGGCAGATTCTTTATCATTTGAGTCATCAGGGAAGCCCAAAACTAATACAATAATGTGTATCAATTATATCTCAATAAAAAGATAGATTTTTTTTTTTTTGTAGAGCTTTGCATACTAGTTTTGCTTGACATTGAGTGGAAAGGTGTGTTTCAGGAGAGGTTAATGTTATTTTGAATGGCAAACAGTTTCAAAGAAAATAGGGAAACTGAAAGCATCACTAGGAACAAAGCTAGTGGAGGTGATGGAATTCCAGTTGAGCTATTTCAAATCCTGAAAGATGATGCTGTGAAAGTGCTGCACTCAATAGGCCAGCAAATGTGGAAAACTCAGCAGTGGCCACAGGACTGGAAAAGGTCAGTTTCCATTCCAATCCCAAAGAAAGGCAATGCCAAAGAATGCTCAAAATACTGGACAATTTCATTCATCTCACATGCTACTAAAGTCATGCTCAAAATTCTCCAAGCCAGGCTTAAGCAATACATGAACTGTGAACTTCCAGATGTTCAAGCTGGTTTTAGAAAAGGCAGAGGAACCAGAGATCAAATTGCCAATATCCGCTGGATCATCAAAAAAGCAAGAGAGTTCCAGAAAAACATCTATTTCTGCTTTATAGACTATGCCAAAGCCTTTGACTGTGTGGATCATAATAAACTGTGGAAAATTCTGAGAGAGATGGGAATACCAGACCACCTGACCTGCCTCTTGAGAAATCTGTATGCAGGTCAGGAAGCAACAGTTAGAACTGGACATGGAACAACAGACTGATTTCAAATAGGAAAAGGAGTATGTCAAGGCTGTATATTGTCACCCTGCTTATT
>SJXQ01012188.1:301043-422407 GCA_006408695.1 Aepyceros melampus
AAGCTGAAACTCCAGTACTTTGGCCACCTCATGCAAAGAGTTGACTCATTGGAAAAGACTGTGATGCTGGGAAGGATTAGGGGCAGGAGGAGAAGGGGATGACAGAGAATGAGATGGCTGGATGGCATCATGGACTTGATGGATGTGAGTCTGAGTGAACTCCGGGAGTTGTTGATGGACAGGAGGCCTGGCGTGCTGCGATTCATGGGGTCGCAGAGTTGGACACGATTGAGCGACTGAACTGAACTGATGCTGACAATGGCATTTATGGCATCTCTACCACAGACAGTACAGTACTCCATGAACTGTACTTTTCAGCACTCTATGAACTGCAACACAGCCAAATAATAAAACACACAATCCCAGTCTATTTGGGCCAGAAGAACTTCTGTGAATAAAACAATCTACAATCTCCCTGAAGGCAGAATGTAATGTGTATACCGTCTATCACTATAATTTAGCCCCTCTGTGACTGTTGAAAGTCTTGTTATTGTTTAGTGGCTCATCGTGTCCTACTCTTTTGTGACCCCAGGGAATGTAGCCCACTAGGCTCCTCTGTCTATGGGATTTCCCCGGCAGCAATACTGGAGTGGGTTACCACTTCCTTCTCCAGGGGATCTTCTCAATCCACAATCAAACACTTGTCTCCTTCACTGGCAGGCAGATTTTTACCAGAGTCACCTGGAAAGCTTGTTGAAAGTAACAGAGAATACATACGTGTAGCTACGTACATGAGTGGTGAAGAATAGCAAGGAAGGGCAAAAATAGACCGAGAAGGGGTTTTATTACAAATATATAACAATTACTGAGTGCTCAGTGTGTTTCAGGCACTGTACAAACCCTTTCAATACACAAATCACTTAATCTTGCAATAACTTTATAAGGTATCATTATTATCTCCTTTTACCAAAGAGACAACTCAAGGACTGAAGAGTTAAGTAAATTACGAATTGTTCAAACTTACACAGTGAAAGGGCTTCCCAGGTGGTGCTAGTGGTAAAGAACCCACCTGCCAATGCAAGAGACCCAAGATGTAGGTTCCATCGGGTTGTGAAAATCCCCTGGGGGAGGGCATGGCAACCCACTCCAGTATGCTTGCCTGAGAAATCCCATGGATTGGGGAGTCTGGCAGGCAACAGTCCACATGGTCACTTAAGAGTAACGCGAGACTGAAGCGACTTAGCGTGCATGCAATAGTTGAATCTAAGTTTGAGTTGTTTGTGGAGCTTGGTACTGAAAAATAAAATTGCTATAAATTAAAGATTTACATGTGGAAAGGCACAGAGAGAAAAAAAGCAAATCATCTGAGAGGTGAGTTGGGCCAAAATGAAGTGAACACTCATATATGTGTTGGGGTTGAGGGAGAGAGTGTAAGGAAGTGAGGTGGATGAAGACAGTCAGAGAGACATTGTGTGTTACAGCCCTTACAAGCCAAGTGGAAACTCTCAGATACGATACAGTTGGTGGTAAGAAGCCATTGCGTGATTTCTAAGATAGAGTCATAAGGTGAAAATGCTTCATTGGGCTTGAAAAGGCAATGTAGGACAGTGTACTATAATAGCGTTCCGTTGCAGGCAAGTGGTTAAGCGTGTAGTTATGAGGGCTGGGAGCTGGATTGCTTTCAAGTCCTGGGTCAGCTGCGTACCAGTTGTGTGACTTTGGGCACGTAATGTCAAACCTTAGTTTCTGTGACTGTAAAATGGGAGTAACAAAATTACACATGTCAGAGGATAATTGTGAGGATTAAATGATTTAATTTCTTTCAAATACTTGGGATAGTTCCTGGCACACAGCCAGTGCTTAGTCAATGCTGGTTATTATTACTCCCGTAGGTATGTAGTATTATTCCCTCAGGTATGTGATAAACCGTGGCAGGGATGCTAATCTTGAATGTTGGGAGAGTACATTAAAGCCTGTGAAAGGACTACATGCCAGTGGAAGACAAGAAGGTACAGATTATGGGGAAGCACACTTCAAGAAGGAAAAATGTCTGCTTGAATGAAGTGTATGAGTCAAGACTTGCAAAGGGGTTGCTTTCCAGAGGGTTTCACTGGAAGTTAATGAGGTTCATAGTGGAAGTGCCTAGTCCAGCTGTTCAATATTACCAAGAGTGGCTGGCAGTAATGTGAGACAGGAGTCAGAATCTTTAAAATCAACGGTTATGGCTTGGGAGTAGCTAGAACATTGTTTTAGGTCCACTGTATTTTATATCCATATCTTCATGCCAGTGGAGCAAAACAACTTATATACATATATATATGTGCGTGTGTATAAGAGCTTTATTGAAAATTCTGTGGGCTATTCTGATCCTTAAACCATGTACTCCTTGATAGAGATATCACTTGAAGCTCAAGCCTGTAGAAAGAGTGCAATCAACAAAATATATGTTATACTTTAAAAAATATGTTACTCAGCCATAAAAAAGAATGAAATAAAGCCATTTGCAGCAACATGGATGGACCTAGAGATGATCATACTAAGTAAGTCAGAAGGAGAAAGACAAATATCGTGACACTAATTTTACGTGGAATCTAAAAAACTGATCAAAATGACTTATTTGCAAAACAGAAATAGAGTTGCAGACTTAGAAAACAAACTTTTAGTTACCAAAGGGAAAAGGGAGCAGGAGATAATTAGGAGTTTGGGAATCGCATATACACAGTACTATATAAAAAATAAATAACAAGAAATTACTGTATAGCACAGGGAACTATATATCTTGCAATAATCCATAATGAAAAAGAATCTAAAAAAGAAAAAAAAAATATATAAAAAACTGAATCACTTTGCTGCACACCTGAAACTAACACAACATTGACCATCAACTATACTTGAATTTTAAAAAAATCCTGCATTGTTTTAGGGAGGATATAGGGCATTTTTCAAGGATACATAAAATATTGAACATATGACAAGATCACATAAACTAAATGAAGGACAAGGTAAAACAAAAGTGGAAAAAAAGAGCAGAAGCATGAATCAGATGAAAAATACACGGGAGAAAGGGGAAAGCCTTATACATTTGCCCAGGTGGAACAAAAGGTTGGTGTTAAGCCTTTAAACGGGCTGATGCTGTACACACACATTTTCAATTAGAACACAGAGGAATATGAGTGGTCTGTTGGAAAGGCTAATTAACAGTTTGTAAAGAAAGAAACCTAATTTTATAGCTAAGTTAAAAAAAATCAAGGCAAAAGAAAATCTGGAATAAAAGATGGAAAGAAAATTATGGCTTTGAAATATGAGTTACTTAGAATACAGAAAATACACTATGCAGTAAAAACTAAAAAGATTTTCTTCTTTTAAACTTTTGCAGTGAGCTGAGACGTAACTCCTCTAAGTCAGAGAAAGCAGACAAAAGGTTACAAAAACAACGATTTCCTCTGGGTTGACAAGTATGAAAGGCTCCGATGTGAGTTAATGCTGCTTTATGAATTTGAATTGTCTTCACAATTGCACTTACTTTTCATCAATTTGAGGATAAGAGAGGACCAGAAAAACCTGTAAATGCTAACAGTAGATATGGCATTAAATTACAACTAAAGCAACATGTTAAAATACACGATACTTTTAGAATCCAAACAAAAATATGTTTTAAAATGCCTTGAGAAAACCAAGGCATTCATCTCATGGCTAAAACTCCAAAATATTACACTCTTTTACATACATTTTTACCTTGAAATGTCCATTTCAATTTATATGTTTAAGAAAAATCTTCCCATATATTTCTTGAAGCAGAAAGTGTTAGTCGCTCAGTCATGTCCGACTTTGTAACCCATGGGCTGCAGTCAACCAGGCTCCTCTGTCCATGGAATTCTCTAGGCAAGAATACTGGAGTGGGTTGCCATTTTTTTCTCGAGGGGATCTTCCCCACCCAGGATTCGAACCCCGTCTCTTGCATTGCAGGTAGGTTCTTTCCCATCCGAGCCACCGGGGAAGACCATTTATTTGTATGTCTCTTCAAAATAAAGGATAAACATAGACACCTTGCTGCTGCTGCTGCTGCAGCAAAGTCGCTTCAGTCGTGTCCGACTCATATACACCTTAGAACTGTCAAACATACTGAAGAAAACACTTACAGAAAAATTTCACCTGGCCTTTTGAAAAATGCTGCTTGGAAGGGAATTTTATTTTTTCACCATATCTTTAATTTGTTGTTATAAAGGAAAAAATATATGACTTAAAAAAAAACCAAGTAACAAACGATGTGTAATCTAATGAAAAACAAAATATAAGAGAGCGGAAGGAATAACCTACAGAATGGGCAAAGCCGGATATTGTTTTATTAGAATATATTGAATGCGATATCAAAGGAAATTTCCCTTATCTACTCGAGTCACAAGGAGCGAATTGTATAGTGACATTTATATCTATCTATATATTCATAATTTCGTGGACTTGTACAGACAAGGGCTCTCTAAATGTAAAAGCCCTCGCTGATTCAACTGATAAGCGTTCCCTTGCTCGCCCTTTTACTGAGGGGCAAGAGAAGCGAGGACATTCCTCCCCTAATTCCAACCTGTTTCGTAATTTGGCGCAATCAGGATTCTATAGAACCTGCCGGGAGCTGTCCCGAGCCTGCG
The DNA here is from genome assembly GCA_006408695.1 of Aepyceros melampus. Classification (NCBI taxonomy): domain Eukaryota; kingdom Metazoa; phylum Chordata; class Mammalia; order Artiodactyla; family Bovidae; genus Aepyceros; species Aepyceros melampus. The sequence continues at coordinate 305,627 of SJXQ01012188.1, forward strand.
GCTGATTGGCCGAGCGCAGAGCACCGGGCGTGGGCTTTGCGCAAGTTCCCCGCTCCCTGCTCCCAGGGCCGCGGGAAGTCGGGCGCGCTCGAGCAGCGGCTCTTCAAGACTCCCGGGAGCCGAGACCGCTGTTCGCATCCGCCGCGTCTTTCCGCTGGAGTGTGAATCTCTTCAAAGATTCACGCCTTAGTGTACATTCCTAGGGCAAGCCCGAGGTAGGGCGCGGGAAGCTGGGGACTAGACGGAGAAGGTTCGGGGGGAGGATGCGTGGGCTCTCTAATTTCCTGAGTTGAGTCTCCTGGGGCGGAGGGCTTCGAGGAGAGGGAAGGGGAGATGCCAACTGGCAAGTCCACGGGGACTAAAAGGGGTGAGACTTATTCTCAGTTGGGGAGCTCTTGAGGCACCCGTCTCTAGTTTATTTAAAAGGGGTGAGACTTATTCTCAGTTGGGGAGCTCTTGAGGCACCCGTCTCTAGTTTGTTTGTTTGTTTATTTATTGAGCTAGTTATCCGTCCTGGAGTCTGCTGCCCCGAAGCCCACAGAGCCAGCGCTGTGCGGGCAGCCGGGCTCTGAGCTCGCGGGCAGATGGATGGCGTGGGGAACCGGGAGGGAGAGCCGCGGTGGACGCGGGCAAAGTCCGGGCCGGGCCGCCGCCCTGCCTCTGGGCTAGCGTGCGGAGGCTGGATGCCTGGCACTGAGGCATGTCCCTGCGGCGACCCTCGCGGCCACCAGCCGCTGGAGCATCGGGGCGAGCGCTCCGCCCTTCTGCCCGGCGCGCTGTAGTGAAGTTCAGTTTCACCTTAGCCTTCCGAGGATCTTATGTTTGACTGATTGGCTGTGGTTGCTCCTCAGGTCGCGATGGATCTTGAAGACGGCCGCAATGGAAGAGCAGAGGGGGGAAATTTCTTGAAAAGGGACAAAAAAAGGTAGTTTGTTTCACTTTCATACTTAACGTGGCTTGAGAAACTTGGGAGATTTGTTTCCGGCCTCCAACTCTGAATTAAACGAGCTGATGATGGTGGTGGTGGTGATGGGTTTTTGTATCTTAAATGCAGACAATTGCGGAGGTTCGCTGGCTTGAGTTGAGCCCAGCATTTGCATGGTGAGCTTCTTCCTCAGCTTTCTGGTCCCACACAGGCCAAGGCTCATTTCCTTTCCTGTTTTATAACCTTCTGCTTTACGTGTGATGTTGATCGTGCTTGAGCCTGAACCGTGCGCTGCTTGTCTTGTGCTTTGGGGTCCAGTCTGTTCCTGGTGGTAATCCAGTCTGTTCCTTGTGGTAAAACAGTCACATAATCATTGCATGTTAGTGGCACGCAGCAGATGGGGCAGAAGGCCTCAGTTACTTTTAAGTATTCTCTTTTTCTTTTTAAGGCAATGGGTATCTGACTCTGGTAGAAGTAATTGTGAGACGAGTGTACTACCAAAGAATTATTAGAATGGTGTAAAATTATCCTGACTGTGTACAGAATTGGTTCTGTAATCACATAAGAAAAATAATTATCTTGAGTAAATTTTGATCACAGTGCAATATCTGTACAGGAAATTTTTAATTTCACTCAGCTCTGTTAGTAATAAATGGTAAACTTATATTAGTAAAGTTATTAATATTATTAGAAACCAAGCTTTTCAGTGTAAGAGAAAAGAAATACAAGTGTGGACATTAAGTAGTCTTTTTAAAAACAATGTTGAATCTGAATGTAATTTCATGATTTTTTTTAATAGGTCAGTTTCTGTCCATTGAGAGCACACTCAATGTCAGTCTTGGTTTCTCATTATGTTTCCTTACAAAAAGGAAATCTGCACCCAACAGAGAAATGGTTAATGCTAGTTGAGGCCGAGCTTGGAGTATCTTGTGGTACCTGAAAATAAGAGGCGGAGGGCAATTATCAAAAAGGACACAGGAGCTGGCTTGAAGGAGCTTTCACTGGCCCACATCTGGGACAGTTTGAGCATCAACAAGAATAATGACTGTACTTGATTGTGAAATACTGAGTAAATTAATTTTTTAAATACAATTCTGAGAGGGGGAGGAAAACTAAGGGAGAGAGAAGGGGAGAGAGAGAGAGAGAGAGAGAGGAATCTTCTTCACAGTAAAATGTTGAAACCTGCATTGTTATAATTGGTTCAGGCAAGGGTTGTTAATGGATCCTAAACCACTCAGAGAAAGGTCGAATCTACGAATTAGCCACAATTCTTAATTGGAAAAAGGAAAATGTGATTTTTTCTGGTGGAAAGATAGTGTAGTTAGTCACCGTAACCAAGTGATCATACCTGGCCAGGCTCTTGGAATAGACTGCGTTAGTGACATAACACCACCTGGGAAGTATGTTTGCAAAATCGTTTAGTGAATCTAACTTATCAAGCTTTCAGACTAATGCTGTCCAATAGAAATATAATGGAACCACATATGATGTAAACCACATTTGTAATTATTAATTTTCTAATAGCAACTTTTAAAAAGTAAAAAGAAACGGATGAAATTAAGTTGGAAATACATTTTAAGGATCCAGGTATATTCAACCTATTATTATTTCTACATGTAATGAGGATTATTAATGAGATAGTTTGCATTCTCTTTTACAGTGCATCCTCAAATCTGTATTTCATACTTACTGCACAACTTGGACAAAGATTGAAACATACATAGCCAAGATGTGGGACATTCTATAAGACACCTGTTTTTGTTTATAAAAAGTCAATATTTCCAGTGTTCTTGCCTGGAGAATCCCAGGGGTGGGGGAGCCTGGTGGGCTGCCGTCTATGGGGTCGCACAGAGTCGGACACGACTGAAGTGACTTAGCAGCAGTAGCAGATAGGGAGAAGAATTTCTAGATTTAAAAGAGCCTAAAGAGACTAATGGAGAAGGAAATGATAGCCTGCCCACTCCAGTATTCTTGGCTAGGAAATCCCATGGACAGAGGAGCCTGGGGGGCTACGGTCCATGGTGTGGCAAAAGAGTCAGACACGGCTTAGTGACTAAACAACAACAAAGAAACAAAACCACCACATATAATACATGAGCCTTAATTACATCAGAGTTCTAAAAAGGAAAAACCTATAGAAACCATTCTTGGAAATTTTAAATGTGGATTGATATCAAAATTGCCGTTAATTTTATTGTATGTGATAATGGTAGGAAAACATGTGAAGTGCCATGATCTTTGCAACTTATTTTCAAATAGTTTGGTGATTAACAGTTACAAACTTCCTTATGCATTAAAGAAAATATGGTCAGAATGTTCACAGTTGTTGAATCTAGGTGAATTTTTAATGGGTAGTCATTATTAATATTTTTGTTTGAAGGTTTTCATAATAAATTTTCATAAAATAGATTATATAGAGTGGAAAGTAGATACATCCCTTTTTGTTTTAAGTTTTCAAACTTGGTACCTTAAACAAATATGTATTTTTTGACACAAACACTTAGGGACATTGAAATAAGAAGTATTAAGGTTCTGTGGAAGGAAAGAAATTTATTTGATAGATTGGTGGTTTCCAAAGGTGGAGGAAAGGGGGACAAAATGGGTGAGGGAGATCAAAAGGTCCAAAGTGCCAGTTATAGAACAAGTCACGGAGGTATAATGTACAGCAGTGTGACTCCAGTTAATAACACTGTATTGCATATTTGAAAGTTGCTAAGAGTAAATCTTGAAAGTTCTCATTACAAGGAAGAAAATTCTGTGATTTTGTATGATGACAGATGTTAACTAGACTCGTGGTGATGATTTCCCAATATATACAAATATCAAATCATTCTCTCGTACACCGAAACTAATACAGTGTATGTCGGTTATACCTTAGTTTTAAAAATTTTCCATTGAAGGACAGTTGCTTTACATTATTGTGTTGGTTTCTGCCAAACATAAACATGAATCACCCATAGGTATACATATGTCCTCTCCCTCTCGAGCCTTTTTGCAAAAGGTGTTCCATAAATATTTGTGGGACATTTACTTATTTATTTTTCTGTAAGGGCCCATATTTTGAAAACAATATTTCTTTTGAACTTGCATATACTGTCATTTTATTGTTGATTGCTGTCGTGCTCTACAAACTTTTTTTCAAACTAGAATTTTTTTTTTTTTAGTTAAGTAACTTATTCAACTGTGCTCACCATTACTGATGTGAATCTGTTTTTTATAAAGCTATGTGTTTTCCCAGTTTTATTGAGTTATAATTGACCTACAGTACCTTGTAAGTTTAAAGTGTATAGCATAATGGTTTGAATGACAAATATTGTGATGAGAAATTTTAGGACCCACCCTCTTAACAGCTGATTCATCTGTATCATATAGCAGTGTTAACTGTAGGCATCTTGTGGCATCTCTAGCACTCTTATCTTATAACTGAAAGTTTGTACCTTTGGAGCAGCTTTCTCTCATCCTGTCTTCTCCCTCTAGAAACCACAAATCTTTTCTTTTTCTATGAGTTTGTTTTTTAAACTGTATATTCTAATTCAGAGTCATAAAGAAGCATGTGACTTGCTGATAATGTGAATAGGTATAATGCTTGGGTAATAGTACCCTTTGGTATGTTTGTATTTGTAAAGATTCTTTATTAAAATGAGATTTTATAAGCAACTTCGTATTTGTCAGCACTGTGTTGGAGCAAATAGGATAAATGAATCTTCTAAGAGGGGTGACAGTCAGTGTTCCCGGCAGGGCAGCGTCTCAGAAGTCTGACACTGCACCAGATAGCCTGGTGTCTGGGAGTTAAACTTCTCCGTGGAAAGCCTGGCTTCATTCTAACTGTGTGATCTTGGACAAGTGAGCTAACTCTTCTCACCTGCGTTCTCTTGTCCATAAAGGAAGGATAAAAATGTGCCTGCCTCACAGAGATTAAGATGAAATGAGGTCTTGTATGGAAAGTGTTTACTTAGCCAGTGTCTGGAACATTATAAATTCTTCAGAGTAGCCGCAGTTTTGGAGAATGAAAAAATAAATAAAAAGCTTAGAGCTAAAACTCAATTCTGTTTGGCTGTTTTTCTCCTCTCATCCTGATTCCAGGGGTACTGAAACCGTGCCTTTACTGGGAATAGGGTGGAACCGAATCTGAAGAGTTATGTTTGTGTATTTTGTGTGTTTCTCAGTAGTGGAACATCGCTCCAAAGCCAAATATGGAGTAGACTCTGGATTTTTTTTCTTTAGAAGTTTCTTCGACTCGTTGACCTTGCTTAGCATAAAGAACAAAGACACAGATGAATTTACTTTTTGAACTTGAAAAGCTGTGTAAAAAGAGTGTACTTCTTCCCTGAGATAGTCTTTTAGAAGCAGGAAAATACAGATGCGGAGGTTGCTCTCACATGCTGGATGGCAGTTAGAGCGGAACACTAGTTAGAGAGTTTTGAATCTGGGCTCGAAATAATTGACCTTTCTCTGCCTGAGGACAGCTTTTTTTTTTTTTTTTTTCCAGTTTACAAACCATCCTTTTTGATGGTGCTTTTTCTAGATTGTGTGTATTGCCACCATGGCCCATTTAGGGCTCCAGACATCTTTTCAGAAATTAGATTTGCTCTTGGAGAGTGATTGAATTATGTTTCTTTCTTAGGATAATTTCTGCCCTGCATGTTTGCCACTACTCTCCCTGAGGTAAAGGAATAATATGTAGGTAGAAGGATAGACGATCTGTTGCTAAAATCACTGAGATGATAATTAAAGGGATTAACTCTGGGGAGCATGAGTGAGTTCTAAGTAGAAGAAAGACAGGATGCTCTCTTTTTTTAGTGTCAGTTTTTCTAATTCCAAATTTGTGTGTCTCTGTGTATTCATCATAGAAAATTAGGAAATACCAAAGGCGCAAGGAAGAAAATCATTGAAATCTCAACACCCAGTGAAACTACTCTCCCTGAGGTAAAGGAATAATATGTAGGTAGAAGGATAGACGATCTGTTGCTAAAATCACTGAGATGATAATTAAAGGGATTAACTCTGGGGAGCATGAGTGAGTTCTAAGTAGAAGAAAGACAGGATGCTCTCTTTTTTTAGTGTCAGTTTTTCTAATTCCAAATTTGTGTGTCTCTGTGTATTCATCATAGAAAATTAGGAAATACCAAAGGCGCAAGGAAGAAAATCATTTGAAATCTCAACACCCAGTGATAGCCCCATGTATAGATTTCTCGGTATATGTAAACATACTTAAACTTTATAAATGGGATCATATTATAACCTGTTTTTTTTAATGACTCTGTAGACATGTTTCTTTGTCCTGGTTGTTGCTAAATATAAGCTCTACATTGATTGGATATAGATTTACATAGTTTTTAAAGTTTTATGTAATTCTGTTGCTAGGTTTTTCAGTAAAAAAGATGAGAAGAAAGAAAAGAGACCAACTGTCAGCACTTTTGCAATGGTGAGTTTGAATGTGTTCACTATTCTATATATACACACACACACACACACACAGCTGATTCACTTTGCACAGCAGAAACCAATACAAGGTTGTAAACCAATCTCACTCCAATGAAAACAAAGGGAAACAAAAGAAAAAGTGCTGTACCTTCTCTTTATCTAAAAAAGAGGTTTCATCTGGTATAATATTTTCTGGGGAGTATGTTAATGAAGAGGTAAAATGAACTCATTTAATTTAGCTTGTTTTCAGGGAATGATGAGCATTGTACACAAACTTGCTGTGTGCAGAGGGCCTCCAGAGTCCCCTGTCCTGGCCTGGGTTTCAGTATTCTCCTAACCAGTTATGTCACCAGTGATATGTCAACTACACAAGCACTTCTCCCATTGGTGGTCTCAGTCCTAGACAGAGGAAACCAGCCTCATGGAGTGTGGTTCAAACAAAACCTGGGGTACCCTGTCGCCAAGGGCTCTAATCCTGGCAGGTTTGAGGTCAAAGTCCCAGGCACTCAGAAGTTAGTAATGGGTTAGTAATTATTATGGCTTTGTACCTGTCACTGTGCTTCTGTGCTGAATAACTGAAAATCTGGAATTTGAAAACCTTTATATACTTCTTTGTCTTATTTTCTGGTTTCCTGGTGGCCACTTAGAAGCTTTTCTTTAATCAGATTTGGAATAAGACAGGCTGGTTGATGAGCTCTCTTTACCTGTATCTTTTTTTTTTTTTTTCCTGAGAATGCAGATTTAGGGGAACTGTGCAGTTAGAACTGGAAGACTTACTGAACCAATTAAATCTTGTAGTACACACTTTGTAATTCAGACATAATGCACCAGACACTTGTAAAATTTGTGTATGTGTATGGGGCAGCCTATCTTATAAAATGAATATTTGTAAAATTGAATATTAAGTATGGTTACAAGCATAAAAAAGAGCTGCCTTTTACACTCCAGTGATCTTATATGAATATCTTCTTGCACTCCAGTTGCTCTTGATAAAATTTCACCTTTGAGTCTGTCTTTTCCTTACCCTACTGCTCTCCACCCGAGTGCCCTTTCCCAATAAAATCTCTTGCTTTGTCAGCACATGTGTCTCCTTGGACAATTCATTTCCAAGTGTTAGACAAGAGCCCAGTTTCAGGCCCTGGAAGGGGTCCCTCTTCCCACAACAAATGGCGACTCTGGCAGGACTCTTCTCCGCAGAGACTGACATCCTGACCACTCGGGGTACTCAGGGGCCAGCTTGCCTGCCAATGGACCAGACCCAGCGGCCGCAACTGGGACACTTTTGTCTCTGGCCTCCTCCTGATGCAGACAACTGGCCAGAGTGCCCCGACCGGTAAGGAACAAGAGATTTTATTGACCTCTCTCCCCTTCCCTCTCTCTTTCCTCTCCTTAACCTTTCCTATCCCTCCCTGTTTTTCTAGTCCCCCGGTCCTGGACACAGGAATCTGGTTAAGGGCCCTCAGCCTGAGCTGAGGATTGGAGATTGATCACCTCCTCTTGGTAGAGAACTCGAATTCTGGTTCTGGTCTGGTCTGATTTCTGGCAGGGCCGAGTTCCAGTCCTGCCTTCTCTGGAGGCCCAGGAAAAAGTCCCATAACACCTGGGTATCTGTAGGTGGCAGGAGACGTCTGTAAGGCCACCCCTTTCGCCCCCCCACCTCCCGCCTCCTCCTCCTCCTTCTTTCAACCTGGTTTCCTTCCTCCCTTGAAATCTTTGATGTTAGTACTTAGATCTGAAGTTCTTTGTCTCTATAGGAGGTTTTCTGAGAGACTGTATTCTTGAATTTAAGGGCATCCCTGGTGGAACTGAGGTTAAAGCATCTGCCTGCAATGTGGGAGACCTGGGTTCGATCCCTGGGTCGGGAAGATCCGCTGGAGAAGGAAAAGGCAACCCATTCCAGTATTCTTGCCTAGAGAATCCCATGGTCAGAGAGGCTTGGTGGGCTACAGTCCACGGGTTGCAAACAATCGGACACAACTGAGTGACTTCCCTTTCACTTACTCTCTTTGGAATTTTGGGGAAATGAGACTGTGTACTCGGGTTATTCTCAGAAATAACCAAGTGACAGTTTTTGTTTTACATTTCAGTTTATATTCTTATAGTAAAAGAAGTTTTGCTGTTAAAATAGGGTTCATTCCCAAGATTTAATTTCCAATTCTGTAATTTTGAGACTAGAATATTTCTGTCTTTTGTAATTTCATTTTTTATAAGTAAGTTAAATTTTAAAAATTAGTCTTATGTTTTAGAAAATTTATCAGACCTAATATATAGAGGTAAGAGTATTAAACCAATTCAGGCCACCAAAGAATAAAAATCTGGAGTTTGAAGGCCAGGTGATAATTACAACACAAATACAGCTTTTTTTATGCCATGGGTTGCAAGAAATACTTTCTATGTGAATGCATTAATCTTTACAACTCCCTTGGAGATAGGTATGTTATTGTTTTAATTTTGTAGATGAAGAAAGGGAGGTAGACTTACTAACTTGCCCAGGAATACTCGTCAGGGCCGTGGTTCAGACCTGAGAAAGTCACACTAAATCATAGTGCTCAGGTTGGCATAGGAAGGAAGGAATATATTCTTAGCTTTTTGATGGAAAGCTATACTGAATGTTTATGTGGCTTTTCCTCATGCCTTTCTCTTAAAGGAGTTGACACAGAAAACTGAACTTGTGTATAAAATCTGTATAGACAGGGACATATTCAGAATGTTTGACAGTAAAATGCTGATGCTGTTAGTGAGAGAGTCAATTCTAGGCAGGTTGATAAGAATCCGGGGGTCCCCAAGGAAAGAGGGTTCTGGAATTCTCAAGGAGGAGGAGAGGACAAACTTTTTTTGTCTACATTCCTTAGTCTTAGTCAATTACACAACTCAGTTTAAACTCTGTACTAAGGATTGTACAACAACAATGTATCCTGCTTGAGGACAGTTTCTCCTTCCTGAAAACCTTCTGGCTAATCCTGTTATCTTACAATGTGAATTATGAGAGTGGGTCTAGTAAGATCTTTACAACCTTCAGATGTTCTTTTGATTCATTGTAATAACTAATTAAAAGGTATATAACTCCACTGTTAACACTAGTGAGGGGGCACTCTCCATCCCCCTTCTGATGTCTATATCAGAAGCTTTCTCTGTCCCTTTTATACTTTAATAAAACTATTACACAAAAGCTCTGAGCAATCAAGCCTCGTCTCTGGCCCCGAATTGAATTCTTCTCCTCTGGAGGCTGAGAATCCCGGTGTCTTTCATGGTTCAGCAACAACCTTTTATTAGCATTGCTGATTAATAAAAATTTCCAGCTAAGATAAAAACTCATGTATGTTGGGAGTTTCCAAGAACCCCGGGTTCGATGATTCACTTGGGGGACTCACAGGACTCAGCTTATTGCCATATGCATGGCTAAGATTTATTATAGCAAGAGGACAGAAAGCAAAATCAGCAAAGGGCAAAGGAAGGAGGGAAAGGTCCAAGAGAAGCGCCAAGCGTCCTGTCTAGGGAGTCGACTTGATTCCTCCAGCAATGAGTTGTGCCAACTCAGTGTGTGAAATGCTGTCGGGAAAGCTCAGTAGAGACTCAGTGCCCGAGGGTTTCTGACTGAGAGCTGATGATGTAGGCACAGCATGTACCAAAATTCCAGACTCACAGAAAGAAGGCGGCAGACCCTCAGCATAAAGCATGTTGTTTGTACAAATCGTTCAGCCACTTCTGTCAGTTAGGGTGATGGTTACTCTTCCCAAAATCCAAATTCTAGATGCCAGCCAAGGGCTAGCCTTAAATGCAGTCTCAGGCTTGCAGTGTTAACTGTTTTCTGTACACCAGGTCTGTTCACTTTTTTCTAGTAGAAGACTTTTTTTAACAGTCTTGAGAAAATGATGACACAGTGGTAAGGGATAGATTCAAATTTTCCTACTGGCCTTTATTTTCTGTCAGGCTTTGTTGCAACATCTTGTTGTTTAGTCACTCAGCCATGCCCGACTCTTTTGCAACCCCATGGACTATAGCCCACCAGGGTCCTCTGTCCATGGGATTCTCCAGGCAAGAATACTGGAGTGGGTTGCCTTGCTTACGCTAGAGCCAGAGCCTTTAACAGCTTTAATCATTTATGATAGTATGTGATTGGTTAAATTTTTATTTGCTTGGAATTGAAAGGTTCTTTGATGCAGTTACCTTGTGGCCACCTGGTCATTCCTCATTGGAGACTTTACCATCTGGCTCAGTGTCTCCCTCTCCACCCCTGGTTCTCCTGCTATCTTGGGTGACTTTTATGGTGTTATAAGGATAACCACTCTTTCCCTCCCCTTTATCCCAGCCACCCATGCACACACTTAGATCCTAGGTTTGTTATTTGAAACTGTTTTACATCCAAAGTGCTGTTATGAAGCCCCCTGACAGAAGTTCCTCAGCTCTTCTCTCAGTCTATAAACATACCAGTACCCAGGTCAATGCTTCCTCCTTCCCTCCTGTTATAACAGAGGAAGCATTTGGTTCTTTAATCACCCTCTTGTACACTGTGCTTTGCTCCTGTATCCTCTACTTTCTCAAGGACTTTACATTATTATTATCCTTTCTCTTCTGTATCCTCCATCTCTCCCTCTCAACTGGGTCTTTCTGATTGGTATTTATATGTCACCTATCTTTAATTTCACTAATGCTCTCCTTCATTTCACTAAGCCTCCTCTAGCTTGCTTCACAAATAGGAGGTGACTTTGCTTTCTGTCTGTTTCATCTCCAAATCACTTCTTACATTCTAATTTGGCTCTGCCTCCACCACTCACTGAATTCAGTGGATAGTCTCTGCTGACTTTGAAGTAGCACTTGACGCTGTTCACCATATTCATTCCTCCTGTTTGCTTCTGTGATGCCAGAGTCTGCTCATTTTCCTCCCAGTTCTTTGGTTCTTTTCTTGTGTCACCTTTGCCTGTGAACTTAGAGCTCCTCCACCCCCAATCCTTGGAGTCAGTGGTAGTGTTGTCCTTTCTCTTGTTTCACATGGCCATTTCTAAATAATTTTCATGCAGAACTCCTCTCATATTTGTTTCATTCTGCACAGTTACAATACCTTCTATCCTTTGGCAGCAATATACCTTCTACTGATTTCTAGTCACTTCTGCTTTTCCATTGAGAACCTTGGCATTTGATTGCTTCTCCTTTGTTCACCTATGCTCTCCACATTATTTTTGTCACCTTATTAAAGTCTCCTAGGTACCACATTCTTTGACCTCTTCAGTTCCAACAGCCTTCATCCCTACCTTCCTTTAGTAAATTGCACTATGAACAAAGACCTTTGGTTTACCATCTGGGTGGACTCCCATCTCTGCTGCTGTAAACTCAGATAAACCTCTTCCCCCTGCTCCCCCCAAACTACTTCTGATCCTTCTTGCTTGGCCATTCTTCCTTAGTATCCTTTTTTTTTTTTTTTCATTTTGAGTATCTATTTTCTATTGCTGGAAGAAAGTATCGCTAGCTTACTGGCTTAAAACAACACACATGTATTATCGTTTAGTTCTGGGGCTCAAAGTCTCACTAGGCTAAAGTCAAGGTGCCATCAGGGCTGGATTCTCCTCGTGGCTCCAAGAGGGAATGTTCCCTCCTTTTTCAGCTTCTACAGGCTTCCTGCCTTTTTGGACTCCTGGCCCCTTCCTTACTTCACTCATCATTTCTCCTACTACTGTCTCTGATCCCCGTGGCTCCCTCTTATAAGGATCCTTATGATGACGTTGAGCCCACTTGGATAATCCAGGATAATTTCCCCATCTCGGTATCCTTAATGTCTGCAAAGTCCTTTTTATCATGTAAGGAAGCCTATTCACAGGTTCCTGAGATTAGGATGTGGTCAAGCTCGGGAGGTGGGTCGTTGTTCTGCCTCCCACTCCTGCTCTGGACCTGGTTCTGTCAACCACTCTCTACCTCCTAGTCCCCCTGCTCCACGTTAGCTCCTCTACAAATTATCCTACCCATTGTAGTCACATCAAGTCACTTCAGTTCCTGCCTGAAAACCCTCTAAGGAAGGCCTTTCTTTTACACTCAGATGGGAGGTTTAGCATAAAAATAAACTCCCTCCTCTGGCCATCAGAGGCCATCTATAGCCTGAGCTCCGTCTCATCTCTGATTGCATGCCAGACAGGGCTCCTCCACCTTCTGGCCACAGTGGTCCCTGAAACACACAGGGCTTGTATTCACCCCAGGATCTTTGTGTTTGTTCTTTCTGCCTGGGACCCTCTGTTTCCAGATTGTCACATGACTTTTTCCTTCCTATGACTGCTGACTCAGCTCAGATGTTGCCTTTTCATAGTGACTTTCCCTGTCCCACCATTCTGAGCCAGCTACCTGTCACCATGACACCTCACTCCGTGTGATATTTCTCCTGAGTAATTAACCACTGTCTGGTTTCTTGTTTATGTTTGTCTTTTCCCTGAATCTAAGCTCCATGAGGGCAGAGCAGTTTGGTGTGCTTTCTTCATTGCTGTGCTCCATTGAGTCGTTGTTGCCATCCAGCCATCTCATCCCCTGTTGTGCCTGGAACTTTAATAGGGACTTGGATACTGAATGAATATTGGATATTGTGAATGATTGTTAAATACATCTATTTTCTCTTTATTTGCATATTAGTAAAATACAAGCTTTATGAGGAGTGATAGCTTGTCTTAGTCACTGTAGCTAGTACCTAGAACCATGCTTGATCCTTCAGTTCCGTTCAGTCGCACAATTGTGTCCGACTCTTTGTGACCCCATGAATCACAGCACGCCAGGCCTCTCTGTCCATCACCAACTCCCAGAGTTCACCCAAACTCATGTCCATTGAGTTGGTGATGCCATCCAGTCATCTCATGCCCTGTTGTCCCCTTCTCCTCCTGCCCACAATCCCTCCCAGCATCAGAGTCTTTTCCAATGAGTCAACTCTTCACATGAGGTGGCCAAAGTACTGGAGTTTCAGCTTTAGCGTCAGTCCTTCCAAAGAACACCCAGGACTGATCTCCTTCAGAATAGATTGGTTGGATCTCCTTGCAGTCCAAGGGACTCTCAAGAGTCTTCTCCAACACCACAGTTCAAAAGCATTAATTCTTTGGCTCTCAGCTTTGTTTGTAGTCCGACTCTCACATCCATACATGACCACTGGAAAAAGCATAGCCTTGACTAGACGGACCTTTGTTGGCAAAGTAATGTCTCTGCTTTTGAATATGCTATCTAGATTGGTCATAACTTTCCTTCCAAGGAGTAAGTGTCTTTTAATTTCATGGCTGCAGTCTCCATCTGCAGTGATTTTGGAGCCCAGAAAAATAAAGTCTGACACTGTTTCCACTGTTTCCCTATCTATTTGCCATGAAGTGATGGGACCAGATGCCATGATCTTTGTTTTCTGAATGTTGAGCTTTAAGCCAACTTACTCACTCTCCTCTTTGACTTTTATCAAGAGGCTTTTGAGTTCCTCTTCATTTCTGCCATAAGGGAGGTGTCACCTGCATGTCTGAGGTTATTGATATTTCTCCCAGCAATCTTGATTCCAGCTTGTACTTCTTCCAGCCCAGCGTTTCTCATGATGTACTCTGCATATAAGTTAAATAAGCAGGGTGACAATATACAGCCTTGATGTACTCCTTGCTGCTGCTGCTATGTCGCTTCACTCATGTCCGACTCTGTGAAACCTCATAGACAGCAGCCCACCAGGCTCCCCCGTCCCTGGGATTCTCCAGACAAGAACACTGGAGTGGGTTGCCATTTCCTACTCCAGTGCATGAAAGTGAAAAGTGAAAGTGAAGTCACTCAGTCATGTCTGACTCTTCGCGACCCCATGGACTGTAGCCTACCAGGCTCCTCCATCCATAGGATTTTCCAGGCAAGAGTACTGGAGTGGGGTGCCATCGCCTTCTCCGGATGTACTCCTTACTAGGTGCTTAGTAAATATTTTTCGAATGTTGAATGAATGCATGCATAAATGAATGAAGTCATTGACTTTGGCCCTCAGCCAGGTACCATGGTAAGATCATGTTTGCCATCTTTGCCTGCTGGATATTACCAGAGCCTCTCCCCTAACAGCACCTTCTACTTCTTTGCCTTGGGAAGTCCACCCCTTGACTTTCAGTCCTGATCACCCTGTCCCCTGTGTGATTCTGGTTCATCCCCTCTCTCTTCCTTGTAAGTATCTGACCAAACAGTTTTCATTTCTTGTATTTAAAGGGCTCTAATTGTAAATAAACTTCTGTCTTACATTTCCCTGGAGAAGGAAATGGCAACCTATTCTAGTGTTCTTGCCTGGAGAATCCCATGGACGGAGGAGCCTTGTAGGCTACCGTCCACGGGGTTGCAAAGAGTTTGACACGACTGAGCAACTTCACTTTGACTTTCTTACATTTCACCCTATGTATTACATTTTTTTTTTTTTTTTGTCTACTTTATCCTTTACTGTAAGCTCCTGGAGAATCTTATATTTCTAAAACCCATGACAGTACCTGCTTATTTGTATATTAGTATTATATCATATGCCTAATAAATGTTTCTATTATGAAGTACTGGTTTTAGTCTCATAACAGCTTTGTGAAGCTTTCTGTATATAAGTATTTTCCTCATTTTATAAACGTAGAAACTGAAGGTGAACGTTATTAAGAGATCTTTTTCCCTCCAAAGTCTCCTTTTGAGTAAATGACAGAAATGGGAGGTTGCCCTGAGGCTTTTGTCCTATTCAGCAGTGTTACTGCTGCCGTCAAATTGAAGGGTTGTTGCTGAGCCATGAAAGATGCTGAAATTCTTGGCCTCTGGAGGAGAGGAATTCAATCTGGGACCAGTGACAAGGCTTAATCACTCAGAGCTTATCGAAAGCTTCTGACATAGGCGTCAGAAGGGGGCAGAAAGAGTGCCCCCTGCTAGTCTTCAGCAGATGTTATACTGCTACTAGCAGTCTGCTAATTAGAGAAAGGAAATGTCTCAAAACTCAGAGACTGGCACCAGGCCCCTCACCTACAATGTGCTTTTTGAGATAACACTGGCACAAGGTGATTTGTCCCAGGCCATAAAATGATTGACATAAATTTTGAAGAAAGGCAGGTTTCCAAGCAAATACCGTCTCATTAACACAGCTTAAGAGAACATTTGCATGAGTCTGTCAAGTCCTTCTGAGTCTTAGGCAGAAAGACTGGAAGACAGAGTCTAGGGTAAAAGCATAGTCCATTAACATAGCTTAAGACAAACATTTCCCTAAGAAAAACCGCATTGGTTCGCTCAAGGTTTGAGAAAAGTTAAGCTCAGGTGGAAACAGGTGTCGTCATGGCAACACAGAATTTTAAGAGAAACCTCTTTTTAAATTTGTATAGAGAAGGGGAAAAAAGCTAACACTTGTTTGTTTCCTCAAATCTTTGTATATCAATTATCTTTTCTTCCTCTATTGAGGAATTTGATACTTTTCCACTTTATAGCTTTTAATAGAAGGTAAATCTGCCTGCCAGTGCAGGAGATGTGAGTTCAACCCCTGGGTCAGGAAGATCCCCCAAATGGGAGAAGTATTAATTACTTCCCAAGTGGGCCTGTCACAGCCCCAAGCCTGCTCCCCTTACTGTGTCCTCTTCTCATCAGATTTGCATCTCAGGAGCTCACTCTTTCTTGTGATTTGCCTGCAATTAAAGAGTTTATGCAGATCTGCTCTGGTCTTTGGGAAGCATGTATCTAACTCATTGCTTTCCCTTTCCTTCTCACTATGGAGGCCTAATTGGTTTCCCAGGTGGTTCAGTGGTAAAGGATCCACCTGCTGATGCAGGAGATGCAGATTCAATTCCTCTGTAGGAGGAAATGGCCACCCACTCCAGTATCCCTGCTTGAAGAATTCCATGGACAGAGGAGCCTGGTGGGCTGAGGTTGCAAAGAGTGAAACATCACTGAGAATGCATGCAGGCATGGAGGCTGAATTACATTAATACCACTTAACATTTATGCTAATGCTGTTAGTCAGCAGATATTTGACCCAAGCTACTTTCTGAAAGCAGCAAAACATGTTTCCTCAGTGGTGTCCTCAGAGGGATCTTTGGCAATCATGGTGTTTTAACCAAGAAAAATCGTGAGCTGAGAAGTGGCTTCCACTCTTGGGAATCAGAGTCACAAATACTGTATTTCTTACACTGAGCTATTATCAGTTCAGTTGCTCAGTTGTGTCCAACTCTTTGCAACCCCATGAATCACAGCACGCCAGGCCTGCCTGTCCCATCACCAACTCCTGAAGTTCACTCAGACTCACATCCATCCAGTTGGTGATGCCATCCAATCATCTCATCCTCTGTTGTTCCCTTCTCCTCCTGCCCCCAGTTCCTCCCAGCATCAGAGTCTTTTCCAATGAGTCAACTCTTCACATGAGGTGGCCAAAGTACTGGAGTTTCAGCTTTAGCATCATTCCTTCCAAAGAAATCCCAGGGCTGATCTCCCTCAGAATGGACTGGTTGGATCTCCTTGCAGTCCAAGGGACTCTCAGGAGTCTTCTCCAACACCACAGTTCAAAAGCATCAATTTTTCGGCACTCAGCCTTCTTCACAGTCCAATTCTCACATCCATACATGACCACAGGAAAAACCATAGCCTTGATTAGATGGACCCTTTTTGGCCAAGTAGTGTCTCTGCTTTTGAATATGCTTTTGAATATGCTATCTAGGTTGGTCATAACTTTTCTTCCAAGGGGTAACTGTCTTTTAATTTCATGGCTGCAGTCATCATCTGCAGTGATTTTGGAGCCCCCAAATAAAGTCTGACACAGTTTGCGCTGTTTCCCCATCTATTTCCCATGAAGGGATGGGACTGGATGCCATGATCTTCATTTTCTGAATGTTATCAGCCTTCTTCACAGTCCAATTCTCACATCCATACATGACCACAGGAAAAACCATAGCCTTGATTAGATGGACCCTTTTTGGCCAAGTAGTGTCTCTGCTTTTGAATATGCTTTTGAATATGCTATCTAGGTTGGTCATAACTTTTCTTCCAAGGAGTAACTGTCTTTTAATTTCATGGCTGCAGTCATCATCTGCAGTGATTTTGGAGCCCCCAAATAAAGTCTGACACAGTTTGCGCTGTTTCCCCATCTATTTCCCATGAAGGGATGGGACTGGATGCCATGATCTTCATTTTCTGAATGTTGAGTTTAAGCCAGCTCTTTTGCTTTCCTCTTTCACTTTCATCAAGAGGCTTTTTAGTTCCTCTTCACTTTCTTCCATAAGGGTGGTGTCATCTGCATATCTGAGGTTATTGATATTTCTCCCGGCAATCTTGATTCCAGCTTGTGTTTCTTCCAGTCCAGCATTTCTCATGATGTACTCAGATAGAAGTTAAATAAGCAGGGTGACAATATACAGCCTTGACGTACTTCTTTTCCTATTTCGAACCAGTCTGTTGTTCCATGTCCAGTTCTAACTGTTGCTTCCTGAACTGCATACAGATTTCTCAAGAGGCAGGTTAGGTGGTCTAGTATTCCCATCTCTTTCAGAATTGGGCATAGTCAATAAAGCAGAAATAGATGGTTTTCTGAAACTCCTGCTTTTTTAATGATCCAGCGGATGTTGGCAATTTGATTTCTGGTTCCTCTGCCTTTTCTAAAACCAGCTTGAACATCTGTTATAGATCTCTGTAATGTTCCAGAATGTCCAGTGCATCTCATGAAGCCCTTGTATATAGGAGAAGAAGGAAGATGAAATTGGGCATGTTCAAGGTGGTATGGCTGTAAATTGGTACCGCCGTGGAAGACAGTATAGAGGTTCCTCAAAAATATAAAAGCAGAACCACACTTCTACTCTTGGTATAGATCCAAAGAAAGTAAAAACATTAATTTAAAAAGCTCTCTGCACCCCAGAGTCCTTAATAATATTATTTACAGTTGCCAAGATGTGGAAGTAACTTAGTTGTCCATTGACAGATGGATGAAGAAGATGTGATATACACACACATAAACATACAATGGAATACTATTGAGCCATAGAAAGAATGAAATTATGCCTTTTGCAGCAACATGAGTGGACCCAGAGTTTATTATGCTTAGTGAAATAAATCAGAGAAAGACCAACACTGTATGTTATCATATGTGTAATCTGAAAAATAAAATAAATGAATATAACAAAACAGAAACACACTCACAGATACAGAGATCAAGAGTATTATCTGTGGGGAGAGGAAAGGTAGGAGGGGCAAGATAGGGGTAGAGATTAAGAGGTATAAAACAACTGCATAAAATAAATAAACTACAAGGTTATATTGTACAGCATAAGGAATATCAGTTCAGTTCAGTCATGCAGTCATGTCCGACTCTTTGCGACCCCATGAATCGCAGCACGCCAGGCCTCCCTGTCCATCACCAACTCCCGGAGTTCACTCAGACTCACGTCCATTGAGTCCATGATGCCATCCAGCCATCTCATCCTCGGTCGTCCCTTTCTCCTCCTGCCCCCAATCCCTCCCAGCATCAGGATCTTTTCTAATGAGTCAACACTTCGCATAAGGTGGCCAAAGTACTGGAGCTTCAGTTTTAGTATCATTCCTTCCAAAGAAATCCCAGGGTTGATCTCCCTCAGAATGGACTGGTTGGATCTACTTGCAGTCCAAGGGACTCTCAAGAGTCTTCTCCAACACNCTTGGATAATTGTGATATTGAATGGTTTGCCTTGGAGACGAACAGAGATCATTCTGTCATTTTTGAGATTGCATCCAATTGAGAGGTTGTTGCTGAGCCATGAAAGATGCCGGAATTCTTGGCCTCTGGAGGAGAGGAATTCAATCTGGGGACAGTGATAAGGCTTAATCACTCAGAGCTTTTGTGTAATAAAGTTTTATTACGGAATAAATGAGATCGAAAGCTTCTGACATAGGCGTCAGAAGGGGGCAGAAAGAGTGCCCCCTGCTAGTCTTTAGCAGATGTTATACTGCTACTAGCAGTCTGCTAATTAGAGAAAGGAAATGTCTCAAAACTCAGAGACTGGCACCAGGCCCCTCACCTACAACGTGCATTTTGAGATAACACTGGCACAAGGTGATTTGTCCCAGGCCATAAAATGATTGACATAAATCTTGAAGAAAGACAAGTATCCAAGCAAATACAGTCTCATTAACACAGCTTAAGAGAACATTTGCATGAGTCTGTCAAGTTGGTTCTGAGTGTTAGGCAGAACTGACTTGAAGACAGAGTCTAGGGTAAATGCATAGTCCATTAACACAGCTTAAGACAAACATTTCCATAAGAAAAACCCGTTGGTTAGCTCAAGGTTTAAGAAAAGTTAAGTTCAGGTGGAGCCAGGTGTCATGGCAACATAAAATTTTAAGAGAAACCTCTTTTAAAATTTGTATAGAGAAGGGGAAAAAATCTAACACTTGTTTGTTTCCTTCTGCCACTTAAGAGAGAGAGAACAAATGTCTGACACTTGCAGCCTGATTCCTCCTTTGGAGACCCCTGGCCTTCCTGCCTGTTACCCTCTCAAAATCTTACCACCTGCCCTCCAGAAGTCATTCTTGCCTCACGTCACAAATAAATACGAGGTTTTGTACTTTTTCAACTTTGTTCTCATTCTCAGACACTTGTTTGTATCTGTGCTCACTTTTAGCTCTTTCCTTCTAACCTGAGATGAAGAGACATACCTTTCCCTATTGGAGAACCTTTTCTCTTTTCAAAAGTTTTATTTTGATTTTTCATCCCTGTAGAAAGGTAGAATAAAAAATATAACCTATATGCTCATATAGCCATTGTCTATAACTAGTAGTTGTTAACATTTTTTTACATACATTTCACCTGGAATTAGAGATTCATGATTTTCTAAGTACCTCCCTTTCTGTCTCTTAAAATTTTTCCTACCAAACATTTTCCTCTAAAGCATAATCAGTTCAGTTCAGTCGCGCAGTCGTGTCCGACTCTTTGCGACCCCATGAATCGCAGTACGCCAGGCCTCCCTGTCCATCTTCCTCAGTATCATCTAATAGTTCATATTTGAACTTTCACAATTAGCTCCCCTGAGTGTGTCTTACAGTTGATGTGTTCTGTTTTCTTCTCTTTTTAAATAACATTGACCTATTGAAAATATGGTACCAGTTTTCCTATAGAATGCTTCACCCTCTGGACAATTTTTATTACTTTGTTCTGGTGTCATTTAACTTATTATTCCACATCTTACATTTCTTATATGCTAAAAAAAGTAAAAGTCTTTCATTCATCTCCAACTCTGTTGTAACCCATAGACTGTAGCCCACCAGGCTCTTCTATCCATGGGATTTCTCAGGCGAGAATACTGGAGTGGGTTGCCATTTCCTTCTCCAAAGGATCTTCCCAACTTAGGGATCGAACCCAGATCCCCTGAAGCATAACCAGATTCTTTACCATCTGAGCCACCAGAGAAGCCCTATATACTGAGAGTTAAGTCTAAAGATTTTAATACATTGCTGTTTAATATTTTTGGTAAGAAAATTGCATAGGGGATGCTGTGTACTTCATGTCTCATCACACCTGGAAATATCAAATGTCAGTGTATTTTACTTTTTTATGGTACTGAATTTGATTGCTTGATAAAGGTGATGACAGATTGGATTCCTCCATTGTGGAAGGAGCTCTACCCCCTTGCAGATATGAGGGGTCTTGGTGCATCAGGGAATATCTTGTCTCGTAATAGTTATCATGCCTGCTGATGATCCCTCCTCCAGGTTCTCAAAATAGTTATTTCTCTTATTTCCTAGGATATTGTCACATCTAAGTTTCCCTCCTGTATTTTCACCAATGCTGTATTTGACTCATTTACCTACAAACATGTAGAAGATTTCTTTAAATAGTTATCCCTTGGCATTACAACCCTCTCTAGTAAGCATCATCTCTTTTGCTTTTGTCTTAAGGTCGTAAAAGAATGGTCCACATGCTATCTACATTACTTGGTCTCCAAATTATTCTTAATCACACTCATTATTTCTTGCTAGACTATGGAACCACCAAGGAAGTCCTCCCCCTTGCTTTTCAACCCATGGTAAACTTTCGAATCTGGGAGGAAGCATCACATTCTTTATGAAGCTTTTCTGCAAAGGACAGAATGACCCATTCGCTCAAGTTTGTGTCTTCTCTACTCTGTCTACCATGCTGTCAAGGAATGCAGAATGTATATTGAATATCCTTTTTTTTTTCCATTTGAATTGTATTTTCGGTATTTATTACTGGATTTCTTCAGTCATTGAATAGCATTTAGTAAATGTTTGTATTCATGGCCAACTTACTTTTATGCCAGCCAGTGATTAGTTTTTGAGTCAGACAGTACTTTGGGAGTGGTGAGGAGGGAAATCCTTGTATATCAATTATCTTTTCTTCCTCTATTGAGGAATTCGATATTTTCCACTTTATAGCTTTTAATAGAAGGTAAATCTGCCTGCCAGTGCAGGAGATGCGAGTTCAACCCCTGGGTCAGGAAGATCCTCCCGAATGGGAGAAGTATGAGTTGCTTCCCAAGTGGGCCTGTCACAGCCCCAAGCCCACTCCCCTTACTGTATCCTCTTCTCATCAGATTTGCATCTCAGGAGCTCACTCTTTCTTGTGATTTGCCTGCAATTAAAGAGTTTATGCAGATCTGCTCTGGTCTTTGGGAAGCATGTATCTAACTCATTGCTTTCCCTTTCCTTCTCACTATGGAGGCCTAATTGGTATCCCAGGTGGTTCAGTGGTAAAGGATCTGCCTGCTATGCAGGAGATGTGGATTCAATCCTCTGTTGGCAAGATCCCCTGTAGGAGGAAATGGCCACCCACTCCAGTATCCCTGCTTGAAGAATTCCATGGACAGAGGAGCCTGGTGGGCTGGGGTTGCAAAGAGTCAAACATGACTGAGAATCCACGCAGGCATGGAGGCCGAATTACATTAATATCACTTAACATTAATGCTAGTGCTGTTAGGCAGCAGATATTTGACCCAAGCCACTTTCTGAAGGCAGCAAAACATATTTCCTCAATGGTGTCCTCAGAGGGACCTTTGGGAATCATTGTGTTTTAACCAAGAAAAATCTTGAGCTAAAAAGTGGCTTCCACTCCTGGGAATCAGAGTCACACATACTATATTTCTTATATTGAGCTGTTATAGATCTCTGTAATGTTCCAGAATGTCCTGTGCATCTCATGAAGCCCTCATATGTAAGAGAAGAAGGAAGATGAAATCAGGCGTGTTCAGGGTGGTATGGCTATAAATTGGTACCGCCGTGGAAAACAGTATAGAGGTTCCTCAAAAATATAAAAGCAGAACCACACTTCTGCTCTTGGGTATAGATCTGAAGAAAATGAAAACATTAATTTAAAAAGCTCTCTGCACTCCAGTGTTCTTAATAACATTATTTACAATTGCCAAGATGTGGAAGCAACTTAACTGTCCATCGACAGATGGGTGAAAAAGGTGTGGTATACACACACACACATACATACAATGGAATACTATTCAGCCATAGAAGGAATGAAGTTAGGCCTTTTGCAACAACATGAGTGGACCTAAAGTGTACTATGCTTAGTGAAATAAACCAGAGAAAGACCAACACTGTATGTTATCATATGTGTAATCTAAAAAATAAAATAAATGAATATAACAAAACAGAAACAGACTCACAGATACAGAGATCAAGAGTATTATCTGTGGGGAAAGGAAAGGTAGGAGGGGCAAGATGGGGGTAGGGATTAAGAGGTATAAACCAACTGTATAAAATAAGCTACAAGGATGTATTGACAGCATAAGGAATATAGCCATTATTTTATAATAACTTTAGAGTATAATCTATTAAATTATTGAGTAACTGTTGTACACCTGAAGCTAATATATTGTAAGTCAACTATAGTTTAATTTTTGGTAAAATGGATAGACTGAGTCCAATATAAAGAAGGTCAAAACTCAAAAAAAAAAAAAAGCAATTGCATATTTCTCTTAGGTTATTAGGCTGAGGTGGTTGCAATAGTAGTCTGAGAGCTAACTATTTAGATTTTGGATACATTTGGAAAGTAGAGTTAACCATCCATGACATTGTGCTAATTGTTCCTATTGTCTGTATTTTCTCCTTTTTTAGTTTCGTTATTCAAATGGGCTCGATAGGTTGTATATGGTGCTGGGGACTTTGGCTGCCATCATCCACGGAGCTGGACTCCCCCTCATGATGCTAGTATTTGGAGACATGACGGATAGCTTTGCAAGTGCTGGAAATTTTGGAAACATAACTTTTTCAAACATGACTAATGAAAGTAAGTGTTTGTGGTACTGATTTTTTTGAAAGCTTGATGAAAAATCATTGACTCACAGTGAAGTTTGTGAGTCACTAAGTATGCATGAGTCTGTTTAGTGCTGTGGGAGATGGAGGGGTCTGAAATGAATTTGAGAAGATGATATTCACAATCATTAGAACATACAGTGGAAGTGCTGGTAGAGAGAGAGAGGAAAAGAGAGCACTCTGTGAAGTCAGAAATATTCCAGGCAGTTTCAGGAAAAGGTATTGGAACCTAATCTGGTATTTGAATATTAAGCAGGAATCAGTTAAGCAGTTCCCTGACACATTGATTATGGGTACAAGAGACAGGAATCCAAGATGATTCTAAAGTTTTTAGTCTGAGAAACAGCATAAGCTGGATGCAGTTACTATCAATTGAGATGAGGGAGATAGAGGGAGATCAGTTTTGGCAGAAAATACCAGAAATTTAATTTTGGGCATCGTCACAGGTTGGGCTCTTTGGAAACATGGAAATGGAGAAATGGGGACAAGGAAGCTATGTGTGTGTTTAGGATGGGAGAATGACAGCTTGTTTGTATGCTAACAGAAGTTATCCAAGATAGAAAAGAAAGTGATGCTTTGGGAGAGAGGGAGAAATTCGTTTGAGTGCTGTCCTTGAGAAAGGAAGGAAACTTAAGCTTCAGAGGAAATACTTGCTTGAAGTACAGGCATGAATAGTTCACCAACAATAAAGGGTGAGAAGACAGAGTATTTGAGGGTCAGTGCCCAAAGGTTGGTAAATTTGGACATGAAGATTTGTAGAACTTGTCTTCTCAGTCAAATAGGAAGCAAGACATTTGGCTGATCAAGAAAGGAAACCTAAAGTAAGTTCTGGGAATTCCCTGGCCATGTAGTGGTTAGGACTCCACACTGTCTCTGCTGAGGGCCCAGATTTAATCTTTGGTCAGAGAACTAAAAAATCTCCTAAACTGCATGGCATCACTAAAAAAAAAAAAAATAAACTGAAACAAGTTTCTTAGCAGAGTGAGAAAGTGAGTGGACTAGGGTGTCACACACTTTCACGTCCCTGAACTTGATTGAGGAGAAACTGGCTCATAGCTGTGAGCTCCCAAGTCACCTCTGGTCAAGTACACATTGATTTCGACTGAACAGCACAAAGACTTACAGCCTGATGTGCACTCAAGTCACGGAAACCTTGAAGAGGCCTGTTTGTGCACTCCAGGATTTAGTGACATAGGTTTTGCAGGACCTTTAAGTCTCTGATGATTGCTATGAATCCTTTCCCCCAGAAATAAGCACGTAGATATGCATGCGATTTGGGAGTCTTTATGGATCCTCTGATACCTGTCTGTCGATCCCAGCAACTTTTTATGTGTGTGTGATCCTGAAGAGCACATTCTTTACCCTGCAGCAAGACTACTTCAAATTATGTGAATGCCGGTAATGAGTTGGATAGAGAATCTTGCTGTGTGTCTGAGCTCTGTAAAATTCTCATGTGTTTGNGTCTGTCGATCCCAGCAACTTTTTATGTGTGTGTGATCCTGAAGAGCACATTCTTTACCCTGCAGCAAGACTACTTCAAATTATGTGAATGCCGGTAATGAGTTGGATAGAGAATCTTGCTGTGTGTCTGAGCTCTGTAAAATTCTCATGTGTTTGTTAAGCCCCTTCAGAGGAACCGGCCAGAAGATGCTGGACTGGCAGCTTTGGACTGGCACCTTTCTTTCACAGCAGTCACCAAAAGGAAATGTTTAGGGCTTTCTGTGTTCATTGGTTCCCGTGCATGCTGTAATTTAGCAATGCTCTTTGGAGTTGTGTTACCACCTTCCAATGCAAGAATCTTTCAGTGCTCTGTGGTAGCTCAGCTGGCTTTATATGTACATCTGTGACCCCTATTGATCTTACTCATTTTTAAATTCAGCCCAGACACACATTGATCTAGCTGTGGGAGGTGTTCCACGAGCCACGCTGTGCACCTGCGTGCCCTCCATGGAGGGCCGGTGCTGAACCCCGCTGTGCTAGTCAGGAAGCACTGGGCTGTTCACGCGCCTGTTGAAGGCTGGCCCCGTCTGGGAGAGTGGACTGTCACATGGCTCCCTGCAGCGAGCAGAGCTGAGCTCACAGGGCCACAGTAAACGCACCTGGAGCTGTGTGGATCGGTCTCTTTCAAACTGTATTTTTGAAAATGTTTTTGTGTAAGTCTATTTTATATAATGTTTAAAGGTTACTTTCCATTTCCAGTTATTATAAAACACTGACTGTAGTCCTTGTGCTGGACAGGACATCCCTTGTAGCCCGTCTTATACCCAGCAGTTTTGTACCTTCCCCTCCAAGCCCTGTGCGGCCCCTCCCCTGCTCTCCCCCTCTCCACTGCTGACCACTAGTTTGTTCTTTGTATCTGTGAGTCTGTGTCTCTTTCGTTATGTTCACTAGTTTATTGGTTTTTGTTTTAGATTCCACGTATAATGGATAATATCATACAGTATTTGTCTTTGTATTTGACTTATTTCACTCAGCATAATGCCGTAGAAGTTCACACATGTTGCTGCCAGTGCCAAAATTTTGCTCTCTTTTGTGGCTCAGTGGTAATCTATTGTATATGTATATATACACCACGTCTCTATCCGTTTATCTGTCAGTGGACACTTAGGTTGCTTCCATATCTTGGGCAGCTGCAAATAATGCTGCTGTGAACATTGGGATGTGTGTTCAACTGGTCTTTTTTTTTAAACTGCATTAACATTTACATACCTTTTATCCCAATCACTGAAAAATTACTTGGACCTTACTTTGATAAGAAAATAATCGATCTCTTTAAGTAGGAGTACTAACCATTCCTGTGTCTTGGCTTTGCCTGGTCCATATTTACATGTGAGATGGACAGTAACCTGACTTGTTCCCTAGTATCATATGTAAGTTCTCAAAATGGTCCAGCTGTGGAGATTTGCTCCTCCTCGGCATGCATCTTCATAGATGTTCGGGTCACAGAGTTTCCACCTGGGGATGTAGTTCATGTTGCATTCCTTGCCAGCCCTTCCCGTTCAGCTCCCTCTTCCAGTCTTGGGGAAATGTAGAGGAATATTTGGACATTTTGTCTCTGTCTCTGCTACCTTCTTGAGAGATACTGTATCCAGTAGTTAAAGGGTGGCTCTGGAGCGTAGGACTACCTGGCTCTGAAACGCCACCTTTGCCACTTTTTAGTCAGGGATTATTTTCATACTTTAATTTCCTCATCTTTGGAACAGTTAGATAGCAGTAGAACCTACTTCATAGAATGATTGTGAGGATTAAATGGATTCCTCACTTAAGGCTCACAGAGGAGGGTTTAGTCATGAAAAAGTGCTCAATAATTGTTAATATTTGTAATAATTGTCAACAAGAAGCTCATGCTTCCATGTTCCTCACAAATGAACCTCAAAGCTTGCAATGATATGGTTCCTTATCTCATTTCATCTTTTCAGAACTCTGTGATACTAACTCAGTTTTTAGAGTTGTTGAAAGGCATACTGCAAGCCACTCAGTACCGCTTATAAATGTGAAGCCGTCCTTTTCAGGTGCATTTCCTTAGTAACTATGGACTGCTAGCCATGCCTTTCAGGGAAGGCAAGGGCCTCAAACTATGGCCCGTGGGCCATATCTGGCCTATTGCCTCTTTTTACGCCATCTGTGAGCCTAAAATGATTTTTGCATTTTTAAATCACTGGGGAAAAATGAAAGAAAAATATTTTGTGACACATTATAAAATAATATGAAACTGAAATTTCAGTATCTACACATAAAGTTCTAGTGGAACACAGACATGCCCTCTTGTTTGCATAGTATCTGTGGCTGCTTTCATGGAAGCCACAGACATCACTACACTATTTATGGCTACTCCCTTTAGGGGAGTTTAGGATGGAGATCAGAAATGAGGCACTCTGTGCTCTGGAGAACTGCCAGAACAGGTCTTCAGATAGATGTTTTCAGGATTTGATCTTAGGAGCCCAGTTCTTGCATCTCATATCTAGAAAAGCACTTATTTCCTTCATGGTGACATTAGTTTCTCTTGACTAGCAGAAAACCTTTGCAAAGATAAGTGCTTGATTGCGTGAACTCCCCCTTTACCAAAATTGAATATATACTGTCCTTCCCTCACTACTTCTTTGGAGCAGTTTCTCAGAGCTATCTAGGTGCTGTCTCCCAGATTATAGCCCTCATTTTGCCTAAAATAAAACTTAGCTCACAACTCTCTCATGCATTTTTTAAAAAGTTGACAGAGTGCTCTATGTACCAGCAATAGTGTGTGTCCTAAAGAAGCATTTCCAGCTCCCAGGAAACTTGGTATAATGGGTGGAATAGACAGGAAGCCAACCAGTGCAGTTGGATATGAGTAGTGCTATGATACAGAGATGCACAAAATACTTGGGAAGCAAAGGAGGGATGTTTGCTCAATCTAGGAATCATGGGAGGCTTCCAAGAGGAGGTGATAACCAAGTTTGGTCAGTTGGTACCTCTCTCATGCACAAAGTAGACATGTTCTCTGTAACAAGTGAAACATTTAAAAACAAATGTTAAATAAAAAACAAAACTAATACCCTTCTCTCACCACTACTCCTGATTGCCCCTTCCCTGTCATATATCCTTCTGTGTCTTTATGATTTGTCTCTACAGTAATTTTTACCCTAGAAAAGTCAGTTCAGTTCAGTCGCTCAGTCATGTCTGACTCTTTGCAACCCCATGAATCGTAGCACGCCAGGCCTCCCTGTCTATCATCAACTCCAAGTTCACTCAGACTCACGTCCATCGAGTCCGTGATGCCATCCAGCCATCTCATCCTCTGTTGTCCCCTTCTCCTCCTGCCCCCAATCCCTCCCAGCATCAGGGTCTTTTCCAATGAGTCAAGTCTGCCCATGAGGTGGCCAAAGTACTGGAGTTTCAGCTTTAGCATCATTCCTTCCAAAGAAATACCAGGGCTGATCTCCTTCAGAATGGACTGGTTGGATCTCCTTGCAGTCTAAGGGACTCTCAAGAGTCTTCTCCAACACCACAGTTCAAAAGCATCAATTCTTCAGCGCTCAGCCTTCTTCACAGTCCAGCTCTCACATCCATACGTGACTACTGGAAAAACCATAGCCTTGACTAGACGAACCTTAGTCGGCAAAGTAATATCTCTGCTTTTGAATATGCTGTCTAGGTTGGTCATAACTTTTTTGCAAGGGGTAAGCGTCTTTTAATTTCATGGCTGCAGTCTCCATCTGCAGTGATTTTGGAGCCCCAGAAAATAAATTCTGACACTGTTTCCTTATGAAGTGATGGGACCAGATGCCATGATCTTCGTTTTCTGAATGTTGAGCTTTAAGCCAACTTTTTCACTCTCCTCTTTCACTTTCATCAAGAGGCTTTTGAGTTCCTTTTCACTTTCTGCCATAAGGGTGGTGTCATCTGCGTATCTGAGGTTATTGATATTTCTCCCAGCAATCTTGATTCCAGCTTGTGTTTCTTCCAGTCCAGCGTTTCTCATGATGTACTCTGCATATAAGTTAAATAAGCAGGGTGGCAATATACAGCCTTGACGTACTCCTTTTCCTAGACAGTCAGTATTCTGTTATAAACCTGTTTGCAGATTCAGGCTTCCAGATGTCCTGAAATTTGCCTGGATGGGAAGGATTTCAAAGGTTTTGACGTTGGTCCTGGAGACGAGGGCAAGCGAGCTCTCTGAGGCTCATGGTGGAGAGTCAGCCTTCTGGGACCCAGACAGTCTCAGACCTTTCCTCTTGTCCTTCTCCAGGTAGAACCTCGTGACCTCCTCATGGGGCAGACTAGGTACCAGAGCCTCCTTGCTGGACAGGCAGTATTCCTTGCTTAAGGAAGCCTCGATTTGCTAAGGCTCTTGAAAGTCTGGAAGTTTTACAATAAACAGGTTTTTAACTAGACAGTTTTAAAAGCTTTTGAGTGAACATGTCCTTCTCTGCTGCTGTAATAGGCCCATTATAATCTTTCTCTTCTCTTAACACCTTTCTCTAATTATCATTTTGTTGTGGACCTGATTTCCTGATATCCTACTCCCTTATATCTCCATCTTGTTAGATTTTGCCTTTACTTTAAAATCTCTGTTGACTTGGGCCTTGCAAACTCTGGTCCTCTTGTATGCACAGAGCTTAACCAGTGCTGAAGTTCTGTAGTATCCTGTGAGTTCTCATCTTCCTCATGAGGCTATGCACTGCCTGAAAATAGCCTGAATAAAGGGGATTGTCATTTTTAGACATGTTGTGTTAAAGGCGACAGGTTGGGTACAAGTGCAAATGATGACCAGGCAGTTAAAGGTAAGAGATTGGATCTTGGCACAAAGAGTAGGCCTAGAGATCTGGCATTGCTTAAGTTGAAGGGACGATAAATCTCCAGAGCCAAGATTTACTGGGCATTTAATATCTTCTGGGCACTCTTCTTAGTGCTTTATGTGTATTAACGCCTTTATTTCTTCATGGGCATGAGGTTGATACTGCTATTATCTATACATTACAGATGAGGAAACCAGGGCTCAGAGGGCTGACTGACTGAGGTTATAGACTTACTCACTATTTGAACCCATGCAGACCAGCCCCAAGTCCAAGGAATCAGGCAGATAGAGGGAGACCCAGAAAGGAAGACACTGCGGATTACATGTTAATCCAGAAATGAAAGTGCTGGGGGAGATCTGCCCTGGCTCATGGTGTGAATGTCACCCAGAGGTACCCTGAAAATAGGCTCTTGATCATTTGTCTCTAGGGGTTCAATTGATGGTACCTGGATGACTTTTCTTTTTCTCCCTAACGATATCTTGGCTGGTTCTGTTTAGTCTCCTACCAGACTGTGGGCTGAGGAATGGAGAAAAGGAGACACTCAACTTCTAAGACAAGTTAATAATTCAGGGATAAAGGAAAAAAAAGTAAAAATAACTCACTTTTCTATTTATCTTTTACCGTTTCTACTCTTATCTCACGAAAACTCATATGAGGAACGTGAAAACTATTTGTGAAATGCCAGTAATCAAAATATCTATATTCTGCTGCTTAAACTATGAACATAAAAAGAATATGCAGATCTTGGGTGTGTGTCCTTGGTGTTGAAAATTAGAAAACACTGCTGTCGGTGTCGTCAAGGCCAGCATGATGAATGTGCTTCCGACTAGAATGATAGCTGATATTTCAGTTCTAAGTACTTTGTAAAAATTTCCATGATGGTTGTTTTTTTATTTGCTCAAGGATTTCTTCTGCTCCAAATATTTCATTGGAAAAATTCTTAGAGAAAAGTTTCTGGAAAAATCAAATAGCAAATAATGGCAAAATATTTTGCAGTAAGTATATTGTTTAATGTGGTAGTTTATTTTTTAAGTTTGACTAAAAACTTAAAATATGTCTAATTTTTCTAGAATAGTAGTAGTAGTGTAGAATAGTCAGATTTTTTTTTGTTACTGTGAGGGATATGCTTTTTTAAAAAAAGTAGGTTAGTTACAGTGTAAACTCTATAAAAAGTAGCAAAAATGAAAATAGATAATACCTGACTCATCATAGGTGCTTAAGAAGTAAAATGATTAAATGAGAGACCAAATCACAGAATTTTATAGATGAAAAAGAACCCAGAGAATCATCTGGCTCAAACCCATAATTTTGTAGATGTAGAAACCAGTGCTCAGGAAGCTGAGCCAACATGCCCAGAATGGAATTGCTTGCTAGGAGGCATTGCTGAATTCCTGGGCCAGGAATCCTGCCTTTTATTCTGGTATTTTCTCCACTCTGTTGGTGGTTTCAAATTCTGCCTAAAATTGAAGCAAATGCTTCAAACCCAACTTTTCATTTGGTCTTTTCTCTCCCTAAGATGCCACCCTATTAGTGTATCAGGCAGGGCAGCCCCGAGGTGCCGCTCCTCAGGCCGGGAGTGACTGTGGCTCCCAGAGTCACCTCGGTCACCTGCGATGAGCCCAGCCACCCTGAGAGGCAGGCAAGTGCCAGAGGGGAGTGATCATCTAAGCAGAAGGTCCAAGTTGCTCTTGCTTGTGTCTGATGGAGCTTCCTGCACAAGATAATGGGAGAAATTGAGTCATAGCATTCTGGAGCCAGAACGGCCCTGACAGGCCATTGAAGGCAGTGGTTTCCTCGTGTCTGTGATCAGAGAATCCTCCTGTGTGAATGATGTCCGTCATAGAGGCTGCCCGGGGAAAGCAGCTCACAGAGAGGCCTCCTTGGTTGAGAGTGGTGGAGGGGGGACCTCTGCTAATTGTCTCTCAACCACCCGGCAGCGTGCTGAGGTCGCCGCATATGTCGCCACCACATACGTCCCTGCTCAGCCTGTGCCGAGTCATCCTGTTTCTTCCCAATTCCTCTCTGTGCTTCCACTCACCCCCGCCCACTAGTATCCAGTTCTCCACACACTCTCAGGAGGAGCTTTAAAATATTTTTTGGAAAAAATGTGTTTCAGAAATGAGCTTTTACAAACATATGACAGGTCACATCTATGCTCGATGGTTTTCCATAGCCTGGAATAAATACGTCTTCCCTTGGCTTACCTGGCCCACCTGATTTGGCCTCTCCTGCCTTGTCAGTCTCACCTCATCAGTCTCATTGCTTATTGCTTTCTGAGTACAACCCACTGACAGTGACCTTCTCACTGTTCCATGTATACTCTCATTTCCTCCCTGGCTAGTGGCCATGTAGAACCTGCTCCAGCTTGTTATCATTTATTTCTCTCTCAGAAAGACCTTTGTCCCCAGTCCTCCCCAAAGTTACTGTAGCATCACTGCTTTATTTCCCTTTTATGAGTTATTACTCTTATCTTGTTAATTTATTGAGTTACTTGTTTATCCAGTTCAGTTCAGTCGCACAGTCATGTCTGACTCTTTGCGACCCCCATGGACTGCAGCCTGCCAAGCTATTACAGCTTCTCAAATGGGAAGAAAGGTATAACAGAAAAAAAGTTCCTATCTTAAGTTACTATCTTAATATTTCAGCAGTGGTCCCCTATCACATGCAGTTTGGGATCTGAGAGTGAAAGGATTTCCTACTTGCACAGAAATCCAGTGAGATTAGAAAAGTCGCACTCTCGTTCTAGGTCGTGTCCAGATATCTAGAACAGTGCCTGATGTGCAATATGGTTTGAAAACCGCCTTTATAACATAATCTAATTTTATCAGTTAGGCAATCACAAATGTGTCCATGTCACATACTTGTCATTTATACTGTTATCAAGTCTTCAGTAGTTAAAACTACTAAACTTATTGAGATATTTGGGTCAGATAAAAATGTAATTAAATGTGATTCCCAAATGGTATGAAGTCTTTAGTTGTGATGCTGAACAGTGTTTGGTGATTTAGTCATTAAGGTAACTCTAACCCCATGTAGCCCACCAGGCTCCTTTGCCCATGGGATTTCCCAGACAAGAATTTTGGAGTGGGTTGTCATTTCCTTCTGCAGGGGAACTTCCTGACCCAGGAATTGAACCTGAGTCTCCTGCAGGTGGTCTCCTGCATTGCAGGCAGAAGCCTGTTCAGTTGTAGGTTTCTTTGCAGTCTTGCTTGGTTTTAGGAAAGGCCTTCCTTATCCCAGGTAGTACGGTGGTGGTCTGCTGTATCTCTGTTTAACCCCACAATATGCAGGACACATGTACAAAATAGAATGATTGTTGGAATATTCTTATAAATGGTCTGCGTGTTGCCGGCTCTGTGAAATCCTTGAACGTCTTTGGAACAGGCTCAGGTACAGCAGACAGAGCAGCAGGCTGTGCACCAAGGGTACAAAGGTAAAGGACTTAGTCGTGTTCTCTAGGCCCTCACACCAGTGGAAGCGGGAGGAGGAGGTGGGTATGAACCGGGCCTGCCTGTTCTAGGGTTGACTTGTCAGTCGAATCGTGTGTCAGTTACTCTGGAACCCTGTGAGTCACCCTGCTGGAGATAAGCCACTTGGGAAGAGGTCATACTGAGCTCATGCGTGAAGGACCAGTCTTTTCCAGGAGGAAGACTAGGAAAAGGCAGTCGAGGTAGAGAGAGGAGAATGAAGAAGGGCTTAGAGGAGCAAAGCTGTCAGCACTTCTCCCTGCATCTCATCTCTGTATGTGGACAGTGGCTTTTCGTATGAAAGGACAGAGCTTAGTCTCATGAAACTGAAGCAGCATCTTTTGTCATGCCCCGTTTCCTCTCCAGTCCCAAGGGCAAAGGCTTCAGGAACGTGACGATCAGGCAGACTTGGGCTCTGTTTCCTTTTATGCTGTGGCATCCTCGTCCCCTACCCCCAACCCCAGATGGTGACTGCACAGTGCCATAGCTACTGGGATGAGGAGAAAGGGTGGGGATTAAAAGAAAAATCTGGAAAGTCATTGTGTGGCTTATTGTGGCAAGATTGCAAAGGGACTAATAGGGCACGTTATGGCCTTGGACTTTGTCCTTTATCCAGTGGGCTGTCTTTTAAGGTTATTAACAGAGGCGATATAATTACATTTTTGTTCCCAAATAGAAGATGTGGTGGCAAGATGAAGACTTGATGGGATAGAAGAGCCAGTTAGGAGGCTCTTGTTAGAGCAGATGTGAGAGGTGATGGGCTGAAGCAGACGTCGGCTGTGCGGAAGGAGAGGATCGGAGTGGCCCCCAGACAGGTGCAGGGGTCACTGGAGCTGCGCCAGGGGTAGAGGCCACCCTGGGGTGAGTGTGAAATTCTGAGAGAGGGATCAGAGTTATGGGAGGACGAGAAGAATGAGGTTGTGGAAGCCAGAGGAGAAAGTGGTCGAGAATCTAAGCAAGTGTTTTATTAAAATAAAAGCTGCTTCCAAGTCACTTCAGTCATGTCTGACTCTGTGTGACCCCATAGACGGCAGCCCACCAGGCTCCCCTGTCCCTGGGATTCTCCAGACAGGAACACTGGAGTGGGGTGCCATTTCCTTCTCCAATGCATGAAAGTGAAAAGTGAAAGGGAAGTCACTCAGTCGTGTCTGACTCTTTGCGACCCCATGGACTGCAGCCCACCAGGCTCCTCCACCCAGGGGATTTTCTAGGCAAGAGTACTGGAGTGGGGTGCTATCGCCTTCTCCAAAATAAAAGCTACACTTAAATATTTGACTTTTCTTGTTGGGGAGGGATTAATTAGGAGGTTGGGATTATCATGTGTGCACTACTGGATATGAAATAGATAACCAACAAGGATCTACTGTGTAGCTCAGGGAACTCTACTCAGTATGTTGGAGAATCTGAAGAACAGTATATATAGGTACATACACACACACATACATGTACATATATATATGTGTACACTCATATACACATAATGTCTACTAGTTTTTATATACCTACCTAGGGAGCCTGGATGATCTTTTCAATCATGTATCCACCTCCTTCCATCTACAAAACACACCCATACTCCTGCCAAAGCAGCTTACTCATTCTTCACACATGCAGTGTTGTTCTCTTTGCCAGAAAAACTTTTCCTCTTCTTTCCCATACCTGTCAAGAGCACACTCACCTGAACCATAAGGCCCTCTCTTGTTGCATTGTAACTTTTGAAATGACTACAAGATTTAAAGTGTGCTCTCTGCATTGATCCAGCCATCTTGATTATGATAATGTATCCTACAAAAATATTCACCATATATGTGGACAGATATGTTTAATGCAGCATTGCATGTAACAGTAAGACTGGAAGCAACTGAAATAGATGAAACTTTGAAAAAACAAAGATACACATATACACACATGTGAAAGTCACTCAGTCGTGTCTGACTCTTTGTGACCCCATGGTCTATAGCCTGCCAGTCTCCTCTTTCCATGGAATTCTCCAGATGAGAATACTGGAGTGGGTAGCCGTTCCCTTCTCCAGGGGATCTTCCCAACCAAGGGACCAAACGCAGGTCCCCCACATTGCAGACATATTCTTCACTAACTGAGCCACCAGGGAGGCCCCATATACACACGTACTGACATGGAAAATTGGCCACTGAATGTGAACTGTGATTCTGTCTTTTAAAATGAGCATGTATGTGTAAAATTGCATATAGAAAATAAAATCTGAAAAAAATTCAAACCAGAATATGAACAGTGGCTAGTGCATGCACGTGTGTGTGTGTGTGTGTGTGTGTGTGTGTGTGTGTGTGTTTGGAGGGAGGTGTTATAGTTTTAAGGTACCTTGTCCCAAAACGTTAACATTTGCTAATACTGCATAATGAGCTCACTGGTGTTTATTACGTTCTTCTTTGTATCTTACATTTTAAAAATAAAAACTGAAGAAATGTGGTGTTCAGTTTAAAATGCTAAATGGTTTAGGGTCAAGTCTGCACTGATATTTATCAGGACAAAGCCCACAGAAAAGATTTTTCTCCATGTCATCTTGGAGTGGTATTTCATAAAACATTTTAATCCAGGGACACTAGTATCTCGGCTGACAGACTCCTTCTTAATCAATGCAGCTTTCTTCTCGAAATAAGCTTCACTGAATTTAGTGTGTGTGTGGTTGCACACAGCCAGTGGTAAAGGATTTGCACAGATGCCCTGATGCTTATAGATACTTGCAATTAAATTAGTTCAACCTATTTTTGTGTAAGTTGTTAAGTGACACAAGTTTGGTTCATTTTTATATGCTTATATTTCTGAAACTTCCTCATTTGTCTGTGTTGGGTCTCAGTTGTGGCATGTGGGACTTTTGGGGGGCGCGTGGGCTTCTCCAGTTGTCGCATGCGTGCTCCAGAGAATGAGGGCTTAGTCGTCATGCACAGCATATGGGATCTTACTTCCTTGACCAGGGGTTGAACCCACGTCCCCTGTGTTGGAAGGCAGATTATTAATACTGGACTGTGGCGGAAGTTCTATTTATATGCATATTTTTAATGGAAAATAAAGAAACATAACAGTGTATGTTTGTTTTGAGGTGAACTAGATACTGTAATCAGAAAAGAGTATGGCAAGAAGCTGGAGAAGGAAATGACCACGTAAGTAGATATCTTTCTACTATTGCTAAGCCTTTCTGTCTTAATCCAATTGTAATAAAGTTTAAAATTTTTCACTATTATAATAAAGATTCAAAGTTTTGAGAGGAGCAACATCATTGTTAGTTTTTTAGGAGGATACAATATAGGTTTTTTTTCTTAAAAGAATTTGCTTCATAAGACACTCTAAAGTGAAGGCTGAGCCTGGATCAGACTGATGTATGCATTGGTAAATATAGAATATCATCTGCTGGGAAATAAGAGGGGTTCAAAGTGAGCTTGTTTAAAATGCAGTTAAGAATCACATTATTTGCAATGGCTTGCATTATTAGTTTGCTTCTTGGGCAGCTTTAGTCATAATATAATGAGATCAGTTAACAGGATTTTTTAAAATATAGCATCTTTTTCTGAACAATGAAACAAGACATACCAGAATAAATATAGTCCTTTTAACCTTAACTCACTTTGGAAGCTTTCATTAATGATTTACTTACCTTGAAGTTTGCTCTCAGAACAGTTATAAAACATGTCCAAAGGTATGAGTTAGTGATTCAGAAGAAAATGATTTCACACTATCCTGTAAGTACTCTAGTAGATTTGAAGAAAATGAAAATATTTAACCATATTTTGAAAGTTGAGAAGCAAACACCTCCAGATACTCTTATGGAGAGGCACTTTTTTAATATTGATGAAAAACAGTGTCTTATAATCATCTTCAAAGTGAAAGTTTCTCAGTCATATCCAACTCTTTGTGATGCCATGGACTATAACCTGCCAGGCTCCTCTGTCCATGGAATTCTCCAGGCCAGAAGAACACTGGAGTGGGTAGTTGTTAGCTTCTCCAGGGAATCTTCCCAACCCAGGGATGGAACCCAGGTCTCTTGCATAGCAGGTGGATTCTTTACCGTTTGAAACACCAGGGAAGCCCGTAATCATCTTATAAATGCTTAAATACTTTTTCTGAGTAAACGTAGACTGGTGGCTTACAATACATTAGCTCATTTTCAGAGCACACGTTCCACTTGTTAAATGAGGCTTCTTTTTAGCTATCTCTTGCTGTATCATTAACACTTGGGCAATAAATATTGAGTTATCTATTAACTAAAATTTAGTATTGTGATTCTGTCTTCCCTGATAAATACATTGTACATTACTAGGTATAACTTGGGGAAGATACGTTTACATCAGGCTGTGAGCATCGATATCAGCAACTATCTGGTTATTACATCACCACTTTTATAGTCTCTGTATGATTCATATAAGTTTTTCTTTGAAGGTGGCAAGTGAACTTTTAAAAGTGGGAATATTGGAATCCTGTATTTCATTTTTGAATGTTTGTTTTTACCTAAAAAGTAATTGCTTAGTGAGGCACATGAGTTGTTCACTTTTCTCTGTATGAAGACTCATATTACTAGGTATAACTTGGGGAAGATACGTTTACATCAGGCTGTGAGCATCGATATCAGCAACTATCTGGTTATTACATCACCACTTTTATAGTCTCTGTATGATTCATATAAGTTTTTCTTTGAAGGTGGCAAGTGAACTTTTAAAAGTGGGAATATTGGAATCCTGTATTTCATTTTTGAATGTTTGTTTTTACCTAAAAAGTAATTGCTTAGTGAGGCACATGAGTTGTTCACTTTTCTCTGTATGAAGACTCAGATAAGGAAATACAAATTTGGCATTTCCAGTTGATCAAGGGTCTGGTTTTAGAAGATTCTCATTCTTTTTATCATTAGAATTTAAACTGAGGGGCCTGCTCCTTGATTCATTAAGCATTTCAGGATAACTCATGATGGCCAGTTGGATAGATGACATAAAAACATTTTTTATTCTCAGTTGTCTCTTGGCAGATTAATAACCCAAAAGGTCAGGTGACCATCTCCATCTCTTGGTTTCACTTTCTGGCAAGTTCTGTACCTTCTTTCCATTCCCCAGTGTGCAGAAACCATCCCAAGTATTCATCAGCTGATATAGGGGTAATCCAGGTGTGCAGGATGACACTGGTAGACCTCAGCTAATGCTGTGATGCTTTTAGGCACCACTCACGTCTTTCACAATAACTGGCACTCTCTGCATGCTAATTGTATGCCAGGCACAGACACGAGTGTTTTTATGTATTACTGTGTTACAATTTTTTTTCTTAGCCATGTTACGAGGCATATGGGATCTTAGTTCCCCAACAGGGATTGAACCCATGCCCTTGGCAATGAAAGCACGGAGTCTTAACTGCTGGACCGCCAGGGAAGTCCTACTGTGTTACAGTTCTTATCTCCATTTTACCAGTTAGAAAACTGGGACTTCGAAAGGTGAGGTCAGCCTGTATCGCAGTTAAGAGCTGGGATTTGAGCCAAAACAGAAAGCACACTCTTCACCGTGACATTCTGCCAGGGTGGCTGTAGTTGNTGAAAACTGACCTTTTCCAGTCCCATGGCCACTGCTGAGTTTTCCAAATTTGCTGGCATATTGAGTGCAGCACTTTCACCCAGGCTGGCATATTAAGTGCAGCACTTTCAGCCCAGGTCTCTGGGGATGAGGTTTTGTTGTTGTTGTTTTAATTTGTTGAGAGCCTGCAGTAAACTGAAAGGGCAACTGCAGGAGAGAGCTTTCTTACGTGCTACCACCCTTGGATCCACACTTCCTGCTGTGGAATGGGAGGGAAGGTAGGCTTGGGTCAGGAGAGGCTGACAGGAGAAGAGGGAGAGGAAAAAAACAACTTGGGCAATAAAAGGGCAGGCTTAGCATAATATTAAAACTAGAAAAATGGGCAGGAGTGGGGAAAAGTAGAGATTAATGACTCCTAGGCACAGTAGATAAGAATCTGCCTGCCAGTGCAAGAGACTCGGGTTCAGTCCCTCGTCTGGGAAAATCCCACACACTGCGGACCAGCTAAGCCTATGCTCTAGAGCCCTGGAACTGCAACTTCTGAAGCCTGCTCACTTAGTGCCTGTGCTCCAGAACAAGAAGCCACTGCAATGAGAAGCTCCTGCTTCGCTGCAGCTAGAGAAACCTCACACAAAGCAATGAAGACCCAGCACAGCCAAAATAAATGAGTAAACTTTAAAAAAAGTTAATGACACCTAAAGTACAGGAAGCAGAAAAAAGAATAAACAAGTGAGACTACATCAAACTCAAAAACCTCTGCACAGCAAAAAAAAAAAAAAAAAAGAAACCATCAACAAAGTGAAAAGACAACCTATGGAATGGAAAAAAATATTTGCATACCATGCATCTGATAAAGAGTTGATATCTAATATATAGAAAGAACACATACAACTCAGTAACAAAAAACCAAATAACCCAGTTAAAAAATGAGCAAAGGACCTGAATAGACATTTCTCCAAATATGATATGCAAAAGGCCAGAAGATACATAAAAGGATGTTCAGCATCACATGTCATTCGGAGAATGCAATTTAAAACCACAGTAGATATCACCTCACTCCTGTTACAATGGCCGTCATGAAAAAGACAAGAGATGAATGCTGGCATAGATGTGGAGAAAAGGGAACCCTTGTGCACTGTTGGTGGGACTATAAATTGATACGGCTACTATGGAAAACAGTGTAGAGATTCTTCAAAAAAGACTAGCAGCAGAACTGTCATGTGCTCCAGCAATTCCACTTCTAGGACTATATCCAAGGGACACAAAAGCACAAGCTCAAAAAGGTATCTGCACCCCCATGTTCATAGCATTATTTATAATAGCCAAGACAAGGAAACACTCTGTCTATTGATAGATGAGTAAATAAATGTATGTATATTGTACACACACACACACAAATATATAATGGAATATTGTTCAGCCATAAAAATGAAATCCTACCATTTGTGACAACACGGATGGACCTTAAAGGCATTATCCTAAGTGAAATAAGACAGAAAGACAAATATCATGTGATCTCACTTATAAATGGAATCTAAAAACAAAAATCCCTAACTCATAGAAGAAGAGATCAGAATTCTGGTTATGATAGGTGGAGGATGGGAGGAGGGGGAATCGAAGGAAGGTGGTCAAAAGGTACAAAACTTTGGCTTTAAGATAAAGAAGTCCTAGGCATGTAAGGTTGGAGAAGGCAATGGCACCCCACTCCAGTACTCTTGCCTGGAAAATCCTATGGACGGAGGAGCCTGGTAGGCTGCAGTCCATGGGGTCGCTAAGAGTCGGACACGACTGAGCGACTTCACTTTCACCTTTCATTTTCATGCACTGGAGAAGGAAATGGCAACCCACTCCAGTGTTCTTGCCTGGAGAATCCCAGGGATGGCGGACCCTGGTGGGCTGCCATTTATGGGATCACACATAGTCGGACACGACTGAAATGACTTAGCAGCAGCAGGCATGTAAGGTATAACATAGTGACTATAGATTACAGTGGTGTACAATATACACAAGAGTTGTTAAGAGTGTTAATCCTGAGAGTTCTCACCACAAGGAGAAAATTTTTTTCTTTTGTCATTTATGAGAAGATAGACATTAGCTGAACTTGTAATTGTTTCACAATATATGCAAATTAACCATGCTGTACACAAACTTAGGCAGTGAGGTGTGCCAGTTACTTCTCTCAGTAGAACTGGAAAAATGCATATAAATTCCAGCAAAATGTTAAATTTTAAAAGTAAATGAGTTGAGATTGAAAATAAAAGATGAAAGTGAGTGAGATTAATCATTAAGAACATAAAAGTAGAAATCTGAATTAAAACAGTAGAAGGCCGTGAGATGAAATATGTGAAAAGTAGGGAAGATTAAAGATTGAAAGCAGGAATCAAGAATTTAAAAGGTCAACGCAAGGCATTGTATCAAATGAGGAGGAAATAGGGGTCAGCATGAACCCAGAATGCTTGGATGGGGAAGTGGGAAAGGGATGAGGCACCAACTGTTGCTGGTAAGAAGGGGAATTGAACAAAGTTGGGGTGGGGCCAGCCAGCTGGCTCAGTGGAAAGTCCCCAGGATCAGCAGTGTTGTCAGTAGTCTGAACAGACCCAGAGGGCAGAGAGCGCTGAGTTGGCACCTCCAGATACCAGCAGCCTGATAGGCCATCTTCTGGGGAGTGGGGAGGGGCATACTGACAGCAGTGGCTCACTAACCTTTATCCTGAAAGCAAAAGAAATTAGCGGCAGTATTGCCTGGAAATTAATACCTTTCAAGTATTCCACTTAATGCTTCGGGGTTTAGTCATTATTTTTAACCAGTTTAAGTAATAACCATTTCTTTTTTAAAACATAGCTTCCAGCTCTTTGTTTGCTTCTGAAATATGGGAATTTCCTTTTGTGTGTGTGTGTGTGTGTGTGTGTGTGTGTGTGTGTGACTCCAGGCGTAAATTTCAACAGACCTTTTGAGGTTTTAACTAGTACTGTATGGTTTGTGAGTATTTCTGAGTAGCCTACATGTCACATTACAGGCATTGCAAATCTCGGGAATAGGATTTCCATGATGCTAAATCATGCCTGAGTAGTTAGAATAGGTCAACCATCATTTACTTGTTGCCTGTCTTCTGTCCCTTCATGTAGGCGGAAACTATTCTTGAGCATTTTTAATGTGTTAAGCACAGTTGTAGGCATGAGGAATACAGGGTGAGACACAGCCCCATCATGAAAGGGCTTCTAGTTTGGGAGGGAAAACTTCATAGACATAAATAAGTAGATAAATAAGACAAGAAAAGCAATAAACCTCTATGGTCCTGGGCAACTGTACAGAAAGCAAAGCAAGTATAGAACATTTCTAGGTGGAGGAACCAGCATGAATGAACCCATAAAGCTGGAAAACAGCATGGGAAGAATGCAGGAGTCCAAGTTTTATGGGAAAAGGCAGATTGACTGATGAAGTTAAGAAGGTGGTTGGGGTCAGATCATAAATGGGCCTCTTAGGCTCACATAGATGTCTTAGGTAATAAATACCAAAGGGTCTCAAATACGGGTAGAAAATACTCAGATTTGCAGTTTAGAAAGATCACTCTTTTGCAGTGCGGTGGTTTGAGTCATCGAGAGGGCCAGGTGAACAGTTAGAATTAAGCTGTTGAAACAATCCAGGAAAGAAACAAGGGCCCAAGGGGAGAAGAAAAGAGGAGAGAGTAAATTAAGTTCTTTTAACAGGCAGAATTAACAGGACTTAATAACCAGTAGGATGGGGGGTGTGGAGATGACCTTAGAGTTTCTGATTAGGTTGTCTAGTTGGAGGGTGGCACCATTCCTGAGAGAAAA
The DNA here is from genome assembly GCA_006408695.1 of Aepyceros melampus. NCBI lineage: Eukaryota > Metazoa > Chordata > Mammalia > Artiodactyla > Bovidae > Aepyceros > Aepyceros melampus. Next base: position 348,266 of record SJXQ01012188.1, read on the forward strand.
AGTAGATGAAGAGTGGGCATTTCTGGTGGAAAAATTCAAGATGGTCAAGTGCTGTGTATTAATTTTTTTAATGTATTATTTTTTAAAACTTTTCTTGATTCTACGGCACACATTCACCTATCAGGCCTCGTATAATATAGACTTGGAGGCACAGTCAAGATCCTGATGAGCTGGTTTTGGGTATGTTTGGTGTTGGGAGCTTGTGTCCCATCCAAGTGGAAATGTCCAGAAGTAATAAGTGAGTTGGGAGCTCAGAAGAAAGCTCTGGCCTGGAGTTGCATGTCTGGGAGTCACGGCTTTGTGTTGAAGCCTTGGGCATGAGTGACCCGGTCAGGGAGAGCAAGGCACAGAAAGAGTGTGAGTTCAGGAACTGAGATTAGCGGAGAGCAGCTCTGGGTAGGAATGGAAAGCAAGGGCTGCTGAACATTTCGTTCTTAGAATTACAGAAAGGATCTTCACTCTGTTCAATGAATCAATTGGTGAGATCATTAAAAACTCCTTCCCCTGTTATTGGGGGTGTGTGTGTGTGGTGTATCTTTTATTTTACTTAAAAAGCTAAGTAGAAAACTCAGGAACCACTGTCTTTTGGAAATGAAGATAAAGGTGACTTGGAATTTTGAGTCCATGAGAACATGTTTTTTAGGTTCTGACTTCCATAAAACTTCAAGAATACATTTATTTCCCATAATGCACAATAAGCCTTTTGGAGCAGAAGTGGCTGAGGTTGCAAGTGTGCCCACATTACAAACACCTTCAGTTTGGAGAATTGGGAGAAAGCTTAAATTGCTTCTGTGTTTCAGGTAACTCAGAGGTTCGTGGGGCCGGCCAGCCTGAGCCTGCTCACCTTCAAGGTCTATGCATCATCAAAAAAGGACTCACCTCACAAAGATACTGTGAAAGTTAATGAGGTAATATGTTGTGATATATTTTGAATATCTGATAGAGTTACTTTGGGAAGGATACAAATTGACTATCAGGAAGATATAACAATTCAGAAGATATTTAAAAGGAGGGAATATATTTCCTTATGGTTTGTTTTTATATGTGGGATGCTGCTACACTATGGCTTTTTCAACTTTAATTAATGGTACTTAGCTAAGGGCATAATTAAGGAATATTTCTTAGATTTTTACTGGGGAAACTGCTCTATCCCAGTAGATTGTAAGCACAAGTCACTTCTAAGCCATCTTCCTGCTTCTAAATTGCATATTAAGCCAGGAAAACATTCACATTTTTTCCTCTCCTAAGCAATTAAAGACCAGGGCTCATCCTGCTTCTTGGCTGGATTAGAGGCTTATAAGTGAAGTGAAGTCGCTAGTCATGTCCAACTCTGCGACCCCGTGGACTGTAGCCTGCCAGGTTCCTCTGTCTATGAGATTCTCCAGGCAAGAATACTGGAGTGGGTTGCCATGCCCTCCTCCAGGAGATCTTCCCAAGCCCAGGTCTCCTGCATTGTAGGTAGATTCTTTACTGTCTGAGCCCCCAGGGAAGCCTCCCTTCCTCTGCTGCTGCTGCTGCTAAGTCACTTCAGTTGTCTCCGACTCTGTGCGACTCCACAGACGGCAGCCCACTAGGCTCTCCCATCCCTGAGATTCTCCAGGCAAGAACACTGGAGTGGGTTACCATTTCCTTCTCCAGGGGATCTTCCTGACCCAGGGATCGAACCCGGGTCTCTGGCATTAGAGGCAGACGCTTTAACCACTGAGCCACCAGGGAAGCCCATAGAGGCTTATAAGTAGCTGCTTAATAAATATTGAATATATAAAACAAGAAGTCATCTCTCCATTGTTTACATTCCTTTTTGTCTCTACTTCCTACTGATTATTTTGCCTATTTGGTTTCTTTTGAAACTAAAATACTCTGAGTAAAGTATCATAAAGATCTACCTTCAGTCATGATCAGGGTTACTTGAATGGTGTTTTCATAAAGCTAAATAGCTTATTTTTTTTGCCCTTTACTCTCTTCTTTTCAGGCCTTGGGGCAATGGCATCTTTGAGGGTGAAGAAGGCAGCCCGTGGTGGCTCTGAAACATTTCCTCTCTGCCTGGGGAACAAACCTGCTCTCCTGCTTTCGTTAGCGTTAGACTGATCATTAGAAGATGACTAGAATAGACTAGACTAGAGCTAAGTCTAGACTGACTCTTCAGTTACTCTCAGGCTTTTTTTCCTATCTCACCACCCCCCCTTTAGAGTAATAGAATCCTTTTTTCAAACTAAATCTACAGTGAAATAACAGATACCAGTATATAAAATGGGTGAAGAGGGCTGCTTTGTCTGCTACGAGGAGGGTCGGAGGAGGCTACGACACCTCATAAGAGCCCTGCTCTCTTTGCCTAGGCTTATTAAGAAAGTAAGTATGGTACAAAGATGGTCTGAAGCAAGGTTCAGGGTGCACATAATCTTTAGTCACTGTAGTTCATGAATTACTAGAAATATGCTTATAAATTTGACAGTTATTATTTCATTTCTGTATACCCTTCTTCATTTTTTTCTGTTTTGTTTGTCAATCTTTACAGCTTTCACTCTACTCCGTTCCTGAGGGTCAGTCTAAATATGTGGAAGAACCAAGGACCCAACTTGAAGAAAGCATCTCTCATCTCCGACATTATTGCGAACCATATACAAGTTGGTGTCAGGTACAGCTGTTCTGAAAATAGAATGAATGTATTTCTGTTTAGAGTCAGTAGTGAAAAGTCTATATTGGCTCTAAGTTTTCAGAAAAAGGCACAACAAAGGGCCTCAAGTTAAAGAGTGCCCAACTTAAAAATGTTCATCAGTGCCGTCTCTGGAAGAGAGCAGAGAGCCCTAACTTCCTGGTGGCAGCTGTTGCCATAGCTACAGAGAGAATTTCCTTCCCACTGGGCAGAGAGTGTCACATTGCCTAGAGAGCAGAGGCCCATGGTACTTTTCTTTTTGGCCTAACCTGCTTGGCTTGCGGGATCTTTTAGTTCCCCAACCAGAGCTTAAACCCCAGCCACAGCCGTGAAAGCTATGAGTCCTAACCACTGGACCAGCAGGGAATTCCCCCATGGTACCTATCTTGTTGGTCATGGCTATGAAAACATTATTGTCCACCAGGGAGGATACTGGGACTGGAACTTTAGTAGGAGGTAAAGGGTACAATGCAAACATTTATATATATTAAAGTTAGGAGGGTTCTCTCCTCACAGAGATTCTACAAGTCAGTACCACTTTAAGCAGGATGGATACAGAGCGTTTCAAATGCGATAATAAGAGAGTAGATAACTGAAAGAGGGTGGAATTACATGTTTGATTGGGGTACGTGTCTCCAAATCTGGATATAGACTCCTTTGTCCTGAAATGTTTGCTCTAGTGATCAAAGATCTGCATCTACAGATTGCCTGTGCTGCTCAGGTTTTAGATCAGACATGTCATTATGTTCATGAAAGCACGTCTGAAGCTTTTAACATTGGAAACTGAAGCTTACAGTCTACAGAATGTTTCTGTGGACTTTGATCTATATATTTGCCATACTTGATTTTGAAAATTGATGACAAAGTAACAGAATGTAGATGTGTGTGCTGTGGTCTAGATTTACTTTGATTGGGATTTATAAGCTCAATTTTCATCCAGATCTTTTAAAATTTTAAATTTCCACTGTCTGTGCCAGTGCTGAATTTTTGTTCACCAATTTAGAAAGAAAATGGTAAACATAGACCCTGTCAGCAACATAAATTAGGCCATTATACTAGAGTATCATAACCATATTATAGAGTTATGAAATACCTAAAGACTTTACACATAATGTGCTGTAACACATTTAGACTTTATTCTCTTGTTCTAGAAGATTTTTAAATCATCTGCTGGTGGTTAAGATAAGGTCAGCACATTTGCAAATATTTTTGTACCATGTAGGCATGACTGCATGACTACTATTATTTCTCTCTTGCTCTTTTTTTTTTTTTTTTGTGGTTAAAAGTACTTTGTCTCTTTACCTTTCAACCTAAGGTTGCTTTTTATTTTTTACTTTCTTGTCTGTGCTTGATGCTTAGTGCAGCAAAATGCCTTTGAAGCTGACAGAATAGTAATCAACATGTTTATTTATACTGCTTATAAGTACTGCTTATAAGTAAAAAGCTTTTTTGTGATTATACTAGTTTTATTTTCCTGTAGATTAAACTCTTCATGAATGAAAATACTTTTCATTCCAGACTCCATTTTCAGACCTACAAGTTCTAGTCCCTTTCTTTAAGAGCTAATTTAATTTTCTTAAATTAGAACTGATTCTAATTCTTAAGAACTGATTTAGTTTTTCTTCATAATTAACAAATTATGCTCGCAGAAGAAGTGGGCAGTCAGTCTAGACATTGATCTGTAGCTTTTCTTTTCTTATGTGCAGGAAAAACTAATAATGGATTTTAAGAAGCAGTACTCGGGGTTTTTTTTAATATCCTTTATGTCCTCCCCTAAATTCAGCATTTATTATTTAAGGCCATTTAACAGTATTAGTATAACTTGCTCTGACTTGAACTGAATTAAAATAAACAAATAATTTTCCAAGTGGCAGCTGGTTCTGATATCTTCTAATACCCACATATCTCTTTTTCCATTTTTTACTGTAGACTTCTTGAAGGTGGATACTTTCTAGCCTAGTTCCTTGTTTTCTTTAGGATCATCTGATGTTCATGTTAAAAGTCTTTTTATTGTTATTAAGAGAATGTTAATACTTCATTTGCTCAAGATTGGGGTACGTGTCTCCAAATCTCGATATAGACTCCTTTGTCACATTAAATGAGGTCATTTCTGCTTCAAATGGGCAGGTTTCAGACACAGGCTCTAAAATCATGGCAAAGCAGGAGATAGACTTAATATGAAAGATTTAATCTCACAGGGAGAGGATTTCCACTTTAATTATTGAAGGGATTGAGTGTTTTTCATCCTCTTCAGTTTCAGTAGAAGAATAAAAAGGCTGGGTTGTTGAAACCACTCTATTTGAAATCTTTGCTTCCTGTGGCAATAATAAGCCATTCTGCTAAGCAATTTGTGGTGAACGGGAAATTACAAAAGAAAAAAAACAACACAAACCCCCTCAGATAGACAGTAAATCCCTTTGTTCAAGAAGTGCTAATAACATGATAATTTATTCAGTAAAGACAAATACATATTTATTGTTACTTTCTAATCAACAAAGTCTATTCATTCTTTTTTTTTTTATCTTTTTAGGAAAAGTACTCCCAAAATAAGCCCAAGATGCAAAGTTTGGTTCAGTGGGGGTTAGGTAAGTTGATTTTTAATTAGGCACAGTCAGTTTGTTTGACATTGTATGTTTTAACTGGTATTCTGTGGATGGACTCCAGGGGATCTGTGAATTCCTTAAAAGTATATGTAGAATTTTAGAGCTACTTGGATATTTCTGGAAAGAGGATCTGTTTTTTTCATCAGATTCAGGAAACTAGTGTCCCCATTCAGGTAAGTCTCTTCAGGATCATTAGGATTGTTGACCTAGCCGGTGCAGATACCCTGGATTTTCTTTTTTAATCTGTTTCCAGATGCAGTGTCCTAGCTCATCTATAGGTTTTTGGAATCAGGATTGCTCATTGGCATGGCTGTTAACACATGTTATAGAAGTCTAGATGCAGGAAGGAACTAGGTTAGTGTGCCTAGGAAAGGCTTTATTGCATGATTCACGTGTTCTTACATGTTTTCATTTGTTTTTTTATCATCTTTAATTGTTTTTCACATTCACTTAACACATACACTCATAAACTGATTTCACAGTCTTGTGTTCAACTAGTATTAGGGAATTAATAGACATTGATCATATTTCATTCCCTTTATTGGGCATCTAAACCAATCATCCTCTTCTTTTTACAAGTGTTTGTTTCCATGACAGAATAAACATGAGTACAATTTATTACTCTGTGAAGATCGTCAGAGCATTGATGCGCTAATACCCCTGAGACTACCTACCATATAAACAAAGTCTTCCTTTGAAGATAGACATATTAGTGGGTTACCAGTTCTTTAAATAATTGATGTGGATTAATATCTTAATTTTAAAAACAGTTATTCAGTGCTTATTAAGTATCAGGGGCTAATCTATGTGACTTGCAAGTATTTATTGATGTAGAATCCTCATAATAACTCTGGCAATTAGGTACTTTGTTACCTTCTTTTTTTCCCCTCAGGAAGCTAAAGATGTCCTGATCTTTTATCTCTGTGTGACTGAGGTGATCTCTTTGTTGTCACCTGTCATTTCCCATAGAAGTAAGCAGTATTTGCAATATGAGTCTTTTTTTTCTTCTCTTGGACTCAGTTACCGCAAAGGCTCTTAAGAAGAAACATTCCATTATGAGTTGCGTTGTTGTCTGCCAAGGAAACCAGTCCATTTCCCAGCAGTCACAGCCAAGATGTGTTAACTAGAAGCTGGACTTCGGCTTCAGTGCAGTCTTAGAGTCCCATTTCTTGTGATTTTCCTGCTTTGGCTCAGCTCACCAAGGGATCTGGGTCTATCACCTGCTCTGTGTTCATGGCTACAGTTGAAAATAACATGCTGGTAGGCAAAAATAAAGAGAAGTAGAAAATTGCCTCAAATGACTCAGGCCAGTTAAAATCAGGTTAAAGGCAAGACAGGAATTGGTGCAAACAGCACAAACCCTATTGGAGAAGGCAATGGCAACCCACTCCAGTACTCTTGCCTGGAAAATCCCATGGATGGGCTACAGTCCATGGGGTCACGAAGAGTCAGACACGTCTGAGCGACTTCACTTTCACTTTTCACTTTCATGCATTGGAGAAGGAAATGGCAACCCACTCCAGTGTTCTTGCCTGGAAAATCCCAGGGATAGAGGAGCCTGGTGGGCTACCGTCTATGGGGTTGCACAGAGTCGGACACAACTGAAGCGACTTAGCAGCAGCACAAACCCTATAGCAGTATTTAAAATGATCACCACAGTTCCCAAAGAACCCAAGGAAAGGAAAACTGGCCTGTGTCTAGTCTCAGCTGGAGGAGAGAGTTACAGAATATTCCAGTTAGTTCAGTCCCACTTTCATTTGTTAAGTCATCACCATGGCAGGCATTGAAGAGAGATGCTGAGGAAGACAGTGGTCACACCCACTGAGGTGCATATAATAAAGTGTCCAATACTATCTCAAATATGGAGACAGTCGTAGACCACCATCGAAGGTACAGAGGAAGAAGACTAGTTTAACAGAGATTGGGGAGATGGAAGCAGTCAGGGAAGGAGTTCTGAGGAGGTGTCGTGCAAATGAGGTCATCAGGCATGCTCAGGCGTGGCAAATAGGCTCACATGTTGCATTTGTTTGTATTTATCTATCAACAGTGACTATTTCCCGCATGTACTTGCACTACAAGTTTCCTTCAGTGTTTAGATTTTTCATTTCTTGAAATGAATAATGAATTATTCAATTATTCATTGAATAATGAATTCAGATGGCGAAAGATACGTTTTTTTTCCCTCTGAGTCTATTTATTTGGTTTCTGAGTTTTAGAGAGCAATCAGCAAAGCTTCAGACAGTGACACATCTGTCCAAAGATTTATCCAAGTTTATTCTAATCCTGTGTTTGAATAGCGACAGATTCCTATATTTGTATTTCTCCCCTTATAAATAATTGATTCAGATCCGTTGCCTTCAAGAATTATGAAGATAATCTAATGTTACTGCCAGATTATCATCAGACTAAAAAGTGTTTGAGAATTGGATACTTACTATGTGACTAGTAAATCATGTTTATCTCTCACATAAAAAGAACTTGTTGAAGCATATTAACAGCAGACTATATTATTTGAAAAGTATTTGATACTACACGACTGAGCGACTGAACTGAACTGAACTGATAGTTTTATATATGACTTCTTGTTTTGTTCTTTTTGTTTATTTTTATTTATATTTATTTTTAATTGGAATATACTTGGTATGTGTGTTTTATTTATTAATGAGCAATTTATGGTACTGTTTTCTGGTCTGATTCTATTGTAGACAGCTATGAATATCTCCAAAATGCACCTCCTGGATTTTTTCCAAGACTTGGTGTTATTGGTTTTGCTGGAGTTGTTGGACTCGTTTTGGCTAGAGGTAGGTACAATTTTATAGTTTTTTTTAAGAAAAAAATTCATAAATCAGAGATAAGGTATATGTTTGGTTCTTTGTTTTCATTTATCAGTTTTTGGAATAATGAGTTGGCTTCTGCATATGGCCTTCTTCATGTAAAATTGATATTATTTTCTCCGGTATATTTGATTTTAAACATATATAGAAATTGTAAAAAAATAAAATGAAAAAAATTATGTACTTTTGATTTAAAGAAGTTAGTTATCCTTCATAGGCATATTTACTTCATTTACTTGGTCAAATTCCTGTTGCTCTTCAGTACAGAAAGTGAACTTTTGTTACCTAAGACCTGTCACACCTGAGAAACTGTTTCTAAATATTTCACTATTTAGATCAGGCTAATTGGTTGGAATTCTGGCAGTTACCTCTTAGATGTTTTGTACACATGTAGAATGGCATATGTTCAAGGTTGTGCACCATAGTATTTTTTTGTAATATAAAAGATTAGAGAGTAAAAAAAATCAGGCTATTAATCACAGTACAGTGATTTCATAGAGAGCTTATAATTTCTTGATGTCTTATAGCTTCAGTCAGTGATAAAAAAATCTTTTAAAATACTTAAAGTTAAAAGCTAACAAATATCAACTTAGAGATATTACTACACCTTACTACTGGATTACAAAATATTTATAGGAAATACAGGATGATAAAATACTTTACCGTAATAAGATGAATTTGTTATGAGCTACTTGGAAGTTTCACTGATTATAAAATTCAGATTACAAAAATTTCTAAATTAGAAAGATTATGAACCCTGTAATCAAGTTCCCATAAGAGATGACTATAGAGACTAGTTTGATAACCGTTTCTCAATGTTAAGAACCTTCCTATATATGCCTTAACCATTCTTTTATGATATGGAAGAATGCTGTCCTGTTGTAGTTCCTGTGTCCTCCTCCCATTTGGCACAGAATATATAAGAATTAAAAGCAGAGTTTATTTTTGCTAATCAACTTGGGCAATAGTTGAATCAGCTTTTTGTCCCAAACTTCTTTCCCCTCCTTCTATAAAGCTGTCCAAAAAAGCATTCCTATCTTATTTAGATAGTGTTTAGAATTTATGGAGATCTCAAGGCCAGGGTGTTGGAATGTTGACTGGCTGTAGGGAGCCAGGAATGTGGAGTCAAGTGAGATTAGCTTCCTCCTTCCCTCTCCGTGGGGAGAGCACGTGGGACAGTTTTACCGCTCCCTGTGCCGGGCGCGCGCTCCGCACTGTGTTCATCCTCCACACATCTGCTGGGCTGGCCATCCTGAGGACAACTGGGAGCTGTGCTCTTCTGAGCAGACCAGCAACAGAAGGACATCTGCTGCTGTGGGGCTTTTGCCTTTGTCTTTATTTGCTTGCTTGTTTAGATGTTCCCCTCTCTTTCTCCTTTTCCTGAGAGGGCTGTAGTTGTATTAAATACTTTAAAACCTTAATTCTTTTCCAGAAAAGTACACATGCACACATACTGTACACTAGATCTTTCCCCATGGGTGCTGGGATACAGGAGCCAGAGGTAAACACCACTGGGTGGGGGTTCCTAAGCAAAATGAGTGGGAGGGTAAGTATGTTTATAGGTGGTCAGAGTGATTTGCAGGCCCCTTTAGGTAGATGCTGGCAGCAGTATGATGGGCTAAGTCTGTCCTGGTAGGATTTCCTTTCTTTTTTCAAACATTGTATTTTTTTTAATATAATTTTATTTTATTTTTTTAATAAAGAAATTCAGTTTTTTTTATTAAGTACACACAGTTGTATGAATTGCCTGTATACAAATTAACCAGGGCTTGACAACTCAATAGACAGGTTTCATTTATAATTAGGACTTTTTTTTTTATAATAAATATCTCTAAAATGCTAGGTAATTGTTTATCTTTTCAAGCATAATTTCCCCCCTCTCCATTTTGTAAAGTAATATTAATTATTATAGAGTATGTTGTACTTAAAGTAGGAAAATAATCTGTAATAAAAATATATATGTATTTAAGGTATACAAAGTGATGTTTTGATATGTATATATGTATATGACAGGGCTGTCTGCTGTCACCCTATTTGTTTAATCTATACACTGAGCACATTATGAGAAATGCTGGGCTGGATGAGTTACAACCTGGAGTCAAGATAGGTGGGAGAAACATCAACAGCCTCAGATATGCGGATGATCCCACTCTAATGGCAGAAAGCAAAGAGGAACTAAAGGACCTCCTGATAAGGGTGAAGGAGGAGAGTGAAAGAGCTGCCTTAAAACTAAGTATTTAAAAAAACTAAGATCATGGCATCTGGCCCCATTACTTCATGGCAGGTAGAGGGGGGGAAAGGTGGAAGTAGTGACAGATTTCCTCTTGGGCTCCAAAATCACTCTGGATGGTGACTGCAGCCATGAAATCAGAAGACAATTGCTTCTTGGCAGGAAAGCTATGACATACCTAGACAGTGTGCTGAAAGCAGAGACATTACTCTACTGACAAAAGTCTGTATAGTCCAGGCTATGATCTTCCCATTGGTCATGTACGGTTGTGAGAGCTGGACTGTAAGGAAGACAGAGCACTGAAGAATTGATACCTTCGAACTGTGATGCTGGAGAAGATTCCTGAGAGTCCCTTGGACAGCAAGGAGATTAAACCAGTCAATCTTAAGGGAAATCAACCCTGAATACTTGTTGGAAGGACTGATACTGAAGTTGAAACTCCAGTAGTTTGGTCATCTGATGAGAACAGCTGACTCATTGGAAAAGTCCCTGATGCTGGAAAAGATTGAGGGCAGAGGAGAAAAGGGTGTCAGAGGATGAGATAGCTGCATGGCATCACCAATGCAATGGACATGAACTTCGGCAAATTTCAGGAGATGGTGAGGGACAGAGTGGCCTGGTGTGTTGCAGTCCATGGGGTAGCAAAGAGTCAGACACAGCTGGGCAACTGAACAACAGCAGCAACAACGTNGATTACTGGAGTGGAGCTAATTAATATATCTTCTCACATAGTTACCTTTTTGTGATGCTGCTGCTGCTAAGTCACTTCAGTTGTGTCCGATTCTGTGTGATCCCATAGATGGCAGCCCACCAGGATCCCCCATCCCTGGGATTCTCCAGGCAAGAACACTGAAGTGGGTTGCCATTTCCTTCTCCAGTACATGAAAGTGAAAAGTGAAAATGAAGTCCCTCAGTCATGTCTGACTCTGTGCGGCCCCATGGACTATAGCCTACCAGGCTCCTCCACCCGTGGGATTTTCCAGGCAAGAGTACTGGAGTGGGGTGCCATTGCCTTCTCCATTTTTGTTATGAGAGCATCTGAAATCTCCTCTCAGTAAATGTCCAGGGTTCAGTATTATTAACTGTAGTTATCATACTGCACAGTAGATCTCTAGACTTACTCATCCTACATAACTGCATCTTTGTATCCTTTGACCAATATCTCCACATTTCTTCCACCTCTCTACTCTTGGTAGCTACCCTTCTAGTCTTTGCTTCTGTATATTTGACTTTTTTAGCTTCTGCATATCAGTGAGATCATGTGCTGTTTTTTCTTTCTCTGTCTGAATTATTTCACTTAGTATACTGTCCTCTAGGTTCATCTGTATTTTTGCACATGATAGAATGTCCTTATTTTTAAAGGCTTAATAATATTCCATTGCAAATGTATAGCACATTTTTTTTATCCATTCCTCCACTCCAGACATTTAGTTTGTTTTCATGTGTTGACTATTGTGAATAATGCTGCAATGAACATGAGGTATTTCAGGTTACTGACTTCATTTCCTTTGGATATACACCCAGAAGAGGGATTGCTGGATCATACGGATAGGTTTCTTGGGCATTTAGCAGATAATGGTGATGAGGGTGGCCAGGACGGTCGTGATGACAAGAGGTATCTCTCTGGAAGAGAGATGAATGGATGATTATTCAGAGGAAGTAGGCCCATCTAGGCCACTCAAGGAGGGCAGGTGGTTGTTGCCCTTTGTTGTTGCCTTCTGGAGGCTCCCTCTGGCCATGCTACCAGTTACAGTCTACATCACTGGCTTCTTGGGAAGTGTAGGGGTGGAAACAGGCAGGGAAGCAGGGGATTGTACTTCCTTCCAGAACTTCTAGGACCCCCAGCCCATTGTGTGCACCAGTTGGAGACAGAAACTCAAGAGCAGCTGCCTATCAGCTTTCTCTGTGCACAGTGCTCAGTCGCTCAGTTATGCCCAACTCTTCGCAATCCCATGGACTGTAGCCCACCAGGCTCCTCTGTCCATGGGATTTCCCAGGAAAGAATATTGGAGTGGATTGCCATTTCCTTCTCCAGGGGATCTTCCCAACCCAGGGATCGAACCTGCGTCTCCTGCACTGGCAGGCAGATTCTTTACCACTGAGTCCTCTGGGGAGCCCCTATCAGATTCCTCTTATATATTCTTGATTATTTTCTTCTTTTGAATTATTTTACTTTGGTCATTTCCAAGAGCTCTTTTCTGCTCTGTTTCACAGAGCTCATTTTTCTTTTAATGCAGTAGCTTCTTAAATTTATTGATGATACCTAAGAACAAGTTTAATTTGGTTTTAAGTTCTTTTTCCTTTGGTCATTTTTCTCTTTCTTGTCTTAATGTTCTGTTTTATGTTGTGAGCTTCTTCACTTTCCGGTCGTATTTGAGAGCAAGGCGATTGAAACTCTAATAAGAACTTTTTACATATAAATGGGGCTTGCTAGGAAGCAGGTTCTCTCTCTGGGTGAGCTGAGAGGGAACTGACCTTAAAGGAGAGTGGTGACGATGCCCACCTGAGCGAGGCTGGATTCTCTCCACTAACACGCACTTGCCGTTACACCAGCTGTCTTGGCTTTCAGCAGCAAATCCATGGCATTTCTTTAGAGGTACCTTGTGCCTCTTTTAAGATGTTGTCTGGAGAGATGCCCTAACCACAGCAATTTGGCACTGGCATGGTGTGGAGCAAGGCGATTGAAACTCTAATAAGAACTTTTTACATATAAATGGGGCTTGCTAGGAAGCAGGTTCTCTCTCTGGGTGAGCTGAGAGGGAACTGACCTTAAAGGAGAGTGGTGACGATGCCCACCTGAGCGAGGCTGGATTCTCTCCACTAACACGCACTTGCCGTTACACCAGCTGTCTTGGCTTTCAGCAGCAAATCCATGGCATTTCTTTAGAGGTACCTTGTGCCTCTTTTAAGATGTTGTCTGGAGAGATGCCCTAACCACAGCAATTTGGCACTGGCATGGTGTGGAGGAGTCTTACACAGTGTTAGATGTACAAGGCAAACTGTGATGATAGAGATAATAAATCCTCTGATGGTGTCCACAACCTTTTATTTAATAGGTTCAAAGATAAAGAAGCTGGTGTATCCACCTGGTTTCATGGGATTTGCTGCCTCTCTTTATTATCCACAACAAGCCATTGTATTTGTCCAGGTAAGTTATATCAGTAAGCTTGCATGTCCCTTGTTCTTGCTCATATATGTATGGGTTTACGCTTCATTTAATTTTATTTTGCAGACTTTATAACACCAGAGTAAAATTTCCTTGCACATATAGATTTAAATGGTTTTGCAGCAAATTTAAATGATTTTCTCCACTATATACCTCAGTTCTGGCCCTCCTTTCAATGTCAGTATTCAGAGCAGGCAAGTTAATTTGAATATTAATCAAAGAAAATTTAATATACAATTTTTGCAGAATTACATGGAAGCCTAGAGACTCAAATTCCAGAGTTGTTGTTTACAGATCATTCTCAGGTTGGGCACACCTGGTCATAGCCTGCTTGCCTTGGTGTTGTAGGCATGGGCCTTGTGCTCTGACCCTCTGCACCTCCCCCTGTCTGGTGCCAGCCTCACTTTCCTTGCTGAGGACTTCAGGGAGTGCAGTTCACTCTGTTGGGAACGCCCTTTTTAGGGCTGTCAGTTGACTGCTCCTTTCTTACCCTTGAGGCCTCAGCTTGATGGCATCCTGGCAGGTAGAACATAGTGGCCGAGACATGAGTACAGCTGATGCCTTTGTCAGCTCAAGCTGCCATGACAAAATACCACAGCCTGTGAGGCTTAAATAGTAGAAATTTATTTTCTCACGGTTCTGAAGGCTGGAAGCCCAAGAGCAAGATGTCAGCAGGGTCGGTTTCTCCTGAGGCCTCTCTGCAGATGGCCACCTTCTCCATGTCCGCCTGTAGCCTTGTCACTGTATGCACACTTCCCTGATGTGTCATCCTTGTCTTATAATGACACCAGTGGATTAGAGCTCCACCCTTATGACTTCACTTGACCTTAATTACCTCTTTAAAGGCCCTTTCTCCAAACAGTCACATTGTGGGTTAGGGCTTCAACACATGAGTTTTGGGGGACACAGTTCAGTCCATAAGAGCTGGACCAGCAGTTCTCAGGCTGTAGTCCCTGGATCAGTGGGATCAGGATCGCCTGGGAACTTAATAGAAATGCAAGTTTTCAGGCCCCAACCCAGACCTGTTGACTCAGACATTGAGAGTTAGGGCCAGCAGTCTGTGTTTAGCAGGCCCTCTGTAGGGTTTTTGTAAGCCCATAATATTTGAGAACCACTGATAAAGACTAGACTCCCTCACGGCAGTGGTGTCTGGACTTGGAGGGACTGTACACATGAAATCCCTTGGAAAACTGGCAAGAACGAGGCTGACTTAAAGTTTTAAGATCCCTATTTGGAGAAGGGGATTCATTTGCTAGAACTGCCATATCACACTGAGACTGGTTTCTAGGAAGAAGAGCAATGCCATCACCAGAACTAGTTCCTGAAGCTCTGAGCCAGTCCAACCAGACACTGTGCCCCCTGGAGTCCTTACAAATCATCAAGTCTAGATTCCTGGATGGTGCTACAGTTGTAGGTGGGAGCCCAGTGGATCCAGCTGTGGGAAATTGTTGGCTTTGGTGGCAAATACCAGTACAATCTTTATAACATAGGTTTGGCATTGTTTATAGCAGTCTTGGAGGCAGTTACTGATCCTCTGTCTGCTTCAGTCCCAGCTCTGGAACAGTGAATCATGTCTTCCTGCCCTAGATCACAAAAATAATCAAACATCATCTCAGTCTGTTATGGTTTAAATAGTAAATTGGCTGGTGGTTGAGAAGCATATGTAGTAGCCCTCTGAGTAGAGGTCTTTTTTAAATCTTCCATGCCACAGCA
Organism: Aepyceros melampus; assembly: GCA_006408695.1. Taxonomy (NCBI): domain Eukaryota; kingdom Metazoa; phylum Chordata; class Mammalia; order Artiodactyla; family Bovidae; genus Aepyceros; species Aepyceros melampus. The sequence goes on from SJXQ01012188.1 coordinate 363,465, forward strand.
TGCATTGCAGAAGAATTTTTTGTATTCACAACCAAGATAGTAGCATACAAATATGAGTTGTATTCTAATTTATTTTTAAAGTCAGTGGGAAGGAGTTTTGTCTTTTTTTTTTTTTGTACCTAGAGTAAGCCAGAACAAAGCAATTAACTGTTTTCACGAGATATAAAACATTAGTGATCTGTTTGGAATGATGAAAAAAGTTCTGAAAATAGTGGTGGTGATGGTCACATAACATTGTGAATGTAATTACCACTGAATTGTACACCTAGAAGTGGTTACAATGGTAAATTTTATATTATGTATATTTTGCACAATAAAACAAAACAAACATCAGTGATCGAAAGAGAATTAGTTCCTGTTTCACAGTTTCTTTCTACTTCCTCTTTTTTTCCCTCCTAATGAATGCCATGACCTTGGACAAGCTACTTAATCACTTATGTTTTGTTTTCTGTTCAGTAGTGTTTGGAGAATAGTATTATCAGAAAACTCTGAAGGTGATGGGTGAATATTATTTTTCTCTCAGAAATTTAAAACACTGAGAACAGTGCCATACTGATAGTAAATGCTTGTTACATCTACCAATGAGTCTGAGAATCACATCATATTTTAAGAACAGTTGGCACAACTGGAAGAATATAACTTGTAAGAAACAAGTATGTTGCAGCCAAATGCTGGATTTACTAGCATTGTGACCTTGGATGAGTCATTTGGCCTGTGAATATATCCTAATAATCTTTGCCTATTTACCATATAGGATTGTTATATAGAATGGAGATAAATCATGTGAATGTGCTTGGTAAAGTAAAATGCTATATATAGACAAATGATTATAAAAATTCGGAAGAGAATAATAACTGCTTTCAGAAAATCAAAGTAGTTTCATGTAGAAGACTAATCAATATTGTCATAAGTAGGACCAATGAATGCAAATTATTGGAAGTTTCTTTTTAAGAAAGCTCAATATTTTTAAAAAAAGCTTCCAGTAATTGAAGTTACCCCAAAATGTTCTCTGACCCTGGAGCCTACCTTTCTGCATGTTGTAGAAAGGATTTTGGAGCAGACAGCAAAAGTCCTATAGAAACTCAAAGACTTTTATGTTTTGAGGGATCTGGGAAGACTGACCATCTTTAGTGGGCTTACTTGTTTTTTTACCTAGCCCCTAAAATGAATGATTTTCATCTTGAGTTTGGCTGGCTTGAGACTTGGTTGGCTGTTATGTGCTAGATGTGATAGGTAGAAGCCTTCTTTCTTATCTGCTTTTTTAGGAATTTCTCATATCAGCATTTTTCCCACATTTTTTCCCTTGAAATTGTGAAAGGTTGAAATATGCACCTATAATTTATGGCACATTATTTTAAACAGTAGCTATACATGGGCAAACTATTTTTTCTTCTTCCCTATCATTCTTGTCTATCTTTTATTTGCTTACATTGTATAGTTTTAATGTATATGTTCAACCAAGATTCCTGTGATAGTTGTATGCTTAAATACGGTTCTTTTGGAAATGGGACAAAAGAAAGCAATAAATTCTCTTCCTTACCACTTCATATATGGAATAGCAATGGATCTTTTATATTTTATTTCAAGGTCAGTGGAGAGAAATTGTATGACTGGGGTTTACGAGGATACATTGTTGTAGAAGATTTGTGGAAGGAGAACTTTCAAAAGGTGAGAAAGATCTTTTTCATTATCTTCCTTTCAGTTTAAATGTGTGGTTTCTCTCAGGTTTTATAAAATTCTTGATAACCCTGTTGCTTGCTCCTGCTTTTTGTGTTTGTATTTCCTTATGCTTGTGGCTCAGAGTCTCGGGTGGCCTTTATTGGAGGAGCCATAGGACTTCTATGCATTTGATTGTTTTTAGCAGGGCTGAATATAAGTGGGGATCATAGAATGCATTCCACTTCAGTCTTAGACCATAATTTCTGCTCTATTGTATTTACAGTTTGTTCAGAGTGTTGCCTATTATCTGAAAGTTTTATTAAAACTAGAATAGATGGAAACAGGGTATGTTCCCAGCAGAAGACAAATAGCCGAGACTCGTCCTCTTGCTATTTCACTCATCATAGGCTCCATTCTTTGCTTTATCATTACTGTATCGGTTCATTCTGTAGCCTCTGAGCCCAGTTAAGGGCATATAGGGGCCCAGCCACCAGTTACAGGCCACTCTACTTTTTGTCTCTTCTCACAGCCACTTAGCTGATAAGCGTTGCCCATGTTTGCTGGAACATTCTCTCTCTTCTGATAAGGAAGAGTAAGTGTAGAACAAGGCATCATGTCTTCTCTGAGCACTCAGAGGCACAGCTCAATGAAGAAAAATTAGGGTTCTTATTATTAACATACCTTATCATAGAACACTTGATTCTGGTCATCTCAAATCAAAGTACTCTTTTAAAAAAATATAAATACCTGTCTCAAAATAAAGTCCAGGATTTCGAACTGGAACTTGAAAGTAACATTGTAGAATAAATTATAAGCCCTTCCCATTAGTTACATAGTCTTCCAGTGAAATCTTAAGACTAGGTTTTGTACTGTTGATTTCTAAAGGAATTAACCTCTATTGAGCCTGTTTAAAACCAGCTAGCTCTTGAATAGGAAGTTGTGTATTAATATCAAGTGCCCTTTGGCAATCCATTTTAAAGAATAAACACTCATAGTTTTATTTTCATTTCTCTGACATTTTCTTTGGAAGCTCTCTTTCCTGTTTAAAAAATTCCTTAAGTCCACACTGAGTTTAATATGAGAAAGGAAGTAGACTGTCAGGAAAGCTATACACACACAGCCTTAGAAAGAAATGTGGAAAATGAAACTCCACCTCAGTTCTGCATGCTCGCTGTGGTGTCAGTACAAAACTGATGCACACAAAAGCCATGGTGTGGGGGGGTGTCCCCTGGGAGTCTGGCTGTTCACTGTGGTGTCAGGTAGATACGTGCTCACCAACTGGACTGTGGTTGGAATGCAGGCTGAACAGGCCAGCACTTTATGGCTGTTTGAAAACGTTGGATATGGGGAGTGAGGTAGTAAAGATGCCTAATTAGCCTGAGGTTGGTCTATATATCTTCTCTGGTCTCCTGCCTGTGCCCTTGCCCTCTTAAACATCACTGAGAGTTCCACTCATTTACTCTCAAAGCACAATTCTCCTGAAAGCTATCTGTCGTGACTAGAAAGTAATAAAATGAATATTGACAACTTAAACATTTAGCGCAAGTTTTAATTGAAAAATATCAGAAGGCCTTATTAATTCAAGATTTGATGTACTTAGATTTGAGGAATTATTTGATAGTGAAATGCTTTTGTTTTTTATTGATTTCCCTGCCCCCCCTTGTTGGACTTTGTGGGTTTCAGTGTTTTTTGTTTGTTTTTTCTTTACTAATGAGAGTAAAAATTTAAGCTACCCTGGAATAGGAATCTTTTGGAGCTCAGGAACTCTTTGAAGGGAATTGGGAACACTTCATGGAGGAGATTTTTGTTTGTTTCTTAGCATGTTTAGAAATTGGTTTTCAAGTCAGGCTTTAATTACCAGTCTCAAATTCAGCACAGTCTGATTTGTACTTGTTTGTACTACAATCATGTAACAGATATACATACTTTTGGTTGTAAATAGTCAAAAGAAATTTGTGGCCATTGTGTTTAAAATGGGGCCCTGAAATTTTAAGTGGTATGAATGATGGTTCAGTTCTTAATTATTTCCCATGGAGCTGTTTTGCTCTCAAAAACCCTAAGGAAATCTGTGGCATTTTTTGGTCCGCCACATCCCTTTTCCCTTTTAGGAATTAATTCTAAATGTTTGCAGTGAGTCTTCTACCAATGAAATTTGAATGAGGTGATCTTTCAGTTTTGTGATTGGTTGGTGAAGAGGAATTAATCTGCTTCAGCTAAAATGAATTCTTTGCTTTGGCAGAACTGTGAAGCAAAGATGGGTGTGTCCAGAAATATTGTTGTCATAGTGGGTCAGGGTTTTTTCCCTTTTTTGAGATAAAAGAATATATAAAATATATGTACAATAACTGTGTATATGTATATTTACAGTTTAAAATCCAACAATATAATGACCACTCATATACCAACCAACCATCCATCTTTAAAAATAGGAAATTACTGATGTCTTTCAACTTCTTTCTATGCCCCTCTTTCTACCCAGAGAGAACCACTATCCAGAATTTTGAAGCTTTTATTCCTTTGTTCTTCTTTAAGCTTTTCTTGTAGTTTACCCACATACATATTTATTCTAAAACACTGTAGTTCAGCTTGCCTGTTTTTTGCCTTTTAACGTAAGTAACTATATCAGATACACATACAAAGAAATATATAATTTGTCTAGATGGAGTCTTACTATATGTGTTATTTGGAAGTTGTTTTGTTCCCTAAGCATTATGTTTATGGGCTGTGTATGGCTGTAGTTTATTAATTTATACTGCTATAGAATATTTCTTTGCAGGAAAATCCCATGTTGATGGCTAGTTGGTGGTTTTCAGTATATTGTTGTTGCACACACAGCTGTGAGCATATTTGTGTACATGTGTCACGGTTTATTAAGAGTCTTTCTAGGCTGAGATTCCTGGTTCATAGGGTTTGCACATCAATTTTACTAGATGACAAGTTTTCTATTTTTGCCAGTCTGGTGCCTTTGAAGTAGTTTTTCACTGTGGGGTGTGTGTATGTGTGGCTTTGTTTTGTTCCCCAATTTTTGTTTTGAAAAGAAAAATTCAGAACTGCAGAGCAGTTGCAGGAATAGTGTAATGAATATACCCTTCACCTAGATTCCCAGTTACTATTTTGCTACATTTGCTTTGTCTGTCTTTTTACACATGCTTGGGCACTCACACATCTGTATTTTATTTTTCTGAACCATTTGAGACTTATGGATATGGCGCTTTCTACCCATATCTAATTCAGCATGTATTTCCAAAGAATATGGTCATTTACTGAGAATCACAATACCATTATCATGCTCAGGAAAATTGCCATTTCTTTGTTTACATAGACGTCATCTAACATGCAGTCCATAGTCAGATTTCCTTAGTCGCCCCAATAATGTACTTTCCTTCAACTATTAATAGCTCTATCACCTAAGTATCTATCCCTACCTCTTTAGTCTTGCCCACTATTATTTCTGATTTGATATTTCTTTTAAGGCTTTTTCCCCCTTCTAAGTCACTTTTAATCTACAGTTTCTCCTTCCATCCTCTTGTTTTCCTTACACTGTATTTGTTAAAAGAACCTGGCATGTTGGACCTGTAGAGTTTCCAACAGTTTGGGTTTTACTGATTACACACTTAGTTGAAAGTGTTCCTCTTTCAACACTTGCAACACACAGTTGAAAGTGTTCCTCTCTTCTCTACATTTCCTGAAGATTGGCTGCTGGGTCCACAGGCTGCCTAATCAAGTTTGTGTTAATCCAGTTGGCAAGGCCGTAGGTCTTTGCAGGCACCTAAGTTTTTGCTTCACTTTACCAGTTTGGTGTTAGTGGCTGTTGAAGATCAATGCTAGACTCACTGATTCACTGGGAGTTGGAAAATGGTGATATTCTATTTCTGTCATTTCATTTTCACATGATAGCTAGAGCACTTGAATAAAGAACTCCTTCCCCTCATAAACTATTTAGTTAGTGATAAGAAAGACAAGATAAATGCTCAGCTTTTTCTCTTGGATTTGTCTGGCTTTCAGAATAATAAATTTGTTCCTCACATCCTCAGAATGTCTCCAACTAGTTTTTTTTTTTTTAACAATCATTTTGAATTTGTCGATTTAAACATACTTGGGTTTGAATGCTTTGTAATTCTTATCCTTGTTGGAGTTCAGGTTGCTCATTTTGGCTGGTAGAAGCTGGCTCTGTGTCCTTCTGATGTGATGCAAGAACACTGCAATACTTTCCTGGCTGTCTGGCATGTCACAGTGGTCTCAGAATTTCTCTTGTTGTTTTAGTGTACATTCCTTTGATTACTAATGAGGTTGAACATCTTTTCACATGTTTATTAGTTTCTTCTTGAAATGCCTGTTCATGTCTTTTGGCATTTTTTTATGTGGGTCATTAGTTCCTTTCTTAATGATTGATGTAAAAGCCTTCATTTTTTCCTAGATACTAATATTGTGGTCACATGTTTGCAGATGTCTTCTCCCAGTTTGAGGCTAGTCTTTTCAGTTTCGGTGTCTTTTGATGATGATCAGGAGTTCTTAATATAGTTGATTCATAGATCGCTTCCATTACAGTTTTCACTCATTGACTCTAGGCACTTAATAAAAGCAGGAAACTATTCATTGATTGTTCATTGCTAATCTAAAACCTCTTCAGAATAGTACCAGTCCAAAGTCTGAGTTTCAGAGATGGAGGCCAGTGGTGGGTGTCAGGCCCCAGGGTCACAGATGGCCCTTTTGGAATTGTCTTCTAAATTAACCAAACACAGCAATGTGTTTCAGTAAAAGTCATGTTTAATTTTCAGTAGGTTTTTAAAAACTTGTAGCAATTTACTATCAAAGAATTATAAAATGACTGTTAAAGACCAACAATACTAAAAGCCAAGAACTTAATACTTCTTTGAAGGGCAGGAAAATATAAAGAAATATAAACCTGTTACTAATGTGAAAACTGAGCAGAATTTCTAATGCTGAGCTTTTAATAGTTGTATTCAAGCCTTTGCTAGCTCAGCAGGAAAATAAAAGGGAAACAGTGGCCACCGTCCTGAGTAAATCCTGTTTTCTCTTCCTCCATTCAAAATTCCTCAGCTTTCTAAACACACTCAAGTTCAGCTTTAAGTGATATGATTTTAAAATGATCATCTCTGAAATAAAGCAGTCACAGGAGAAATACTGTTTGAGTTCACTTACATGAAGTATCTAAAACAGTCAGATTTATAGAAGCAGAGTAGAATGGTGGTTGCCAGGGCCTGAGGGTGAGGGGAAAATGGGGAGTTGCTATTTAATAGGTATAAAATTTCAGTTATACAAGATGGATAATTCTGGAGATCTGCTGTACAGCATAGTGCCTATAGTTAGCATTACAATATTGTGCACTAAAATTTGTCAGGAGAGCAGATCTCATATTAAGTGTTCTTACCACAATAAAATAAAAATAAGGACAATATAGTGGGTTTTCTGTAAAGCTAAATTTGTTCTGAATTTCTGCCCATTCTAGTTTTTGTTATTAAAATGCTAAGAAATAAAGGTACTAGGCAATGAGTTTTCTTTTGTTCTTTAAAAACAATATTACTTAGCAAAATAAAAAATAAGAAATTCTGAAAGAAAAGGTCTCTCCTTTTTTTGAAAGACATACACTTTTGGTATCAGAAAACAGAAAAGGCAGGATGCAGCGTGACCTGGTAGCCAAGAGAGTAGACTCCATAGTGGACACGCCAGGCTCTTCTCCAACTCCCACCCCACCCCCACCTCTTACAGTCCTTGAGTGAGTGAAAGTGGCTCAGTTGAGTCCAGCTCTTTGCAACCCCATGGACTATACAGTCCATGGAATTCTCCAGGCCAGAAGACCAGAGAGGGTAGCCTTTCCCTTCTCCAGGGGATCTTCCCAACTAAGGCTCGAACCCAGGTCTCCTGCATTGCGGGCACTCTTTACCAGCTGAGCCACCAGGGAACGTTGGGAAATTGCTTGGGTGCTCTGGTAAATGGGGGTTGTTTCGAGGATTCAGTGGATTTATCCATGTCAGAGCAGAGAAAATGGACCAACTTTAGACATGGTAGCCATGATAGATGTCGTGACATCTGCACGGGAGAAGGTAACATCTCCTGATGGAAAATGGAGCCATAGAGCTTATTATACTGATTAGTCAAAAGTCCTTATATCTGTTTTAGTTTGCTATTTGCTGCCATAACAAATGACCACAACTTTACTGACTGAGAGGAATGCAAATCTAGACTCTGTAGGTTAGATGTCCGGTGCAAAATCAAGTTGTCCTTGATTCCTGCATTCTTTTCTGGAGGTTCCAGGGGAGAATCCGCTTCCTGCTTATTCAGGTTGTTGACAGAATTCAGTTTCTTGGTGGTTATAGGATCAAGGTCTGCTTTGCTGGCTGTCAGCTGAGGGCAGTTCCCAGCCTCTAGAGGCTGCAGCATTCCTTGTCTCCCAGCCCTCTTCCTCCGTCTCCAAAGCCAGCCTCTGCAGATGAGCCCTGTTCACGTCCTATTTCTTTGACCCTGTCTTCTCTTCTCTTACACTATAGGAACCCATGTGATTCAACTGGGCCAACCTAGATAATCCAAGATGATCTCCCTATCGTAAGGTCAACTGGTTTGCCACCTTAACTCCAGTGCCACTGTAATTCTCCTTTGCCATGTACAGTACCACAGTCACAGGTTCCAGGATTAGGATGCAAACACCACTGTGGGGGGGGCATTATTCTGCCTGCCACATCCAGTGAACTGGGATTCCATTGGGGTTTTGACAGGTCACTTTTCCTTACCTTTTATTTCCTCATTGAAAAAGTTAAGTGACCTACCACATAGGATATGTGACATTTATGGAGTACTTGCTGGGAGCTTGGCCCTGGGTGCTAAACTCTTTGCTCAGGAAGAGTCTGTGAAGCAGGTTCTATTATTTGTTGTCAGTTGCTCAGTCATGTCCGACTCTTTGTGACCCAATGGACTACAGCATGTCAGGCTTCCCTGTCCTTCACCATCTTCCAGAGTTTGCTCAAACTCATGTCCATTGAAATGGTGATGCCATCCAACCATCTCATCCTGTGTCATCTCCTTCTCCTTTTGCCTTCGATCTTTCCCAGCATCAGGGTCTTTTCCATTGAGTCAGCTTGGAGCTTCGTATTGGAGCTTCGGCTGCAGCATCCATCTTTGCAATGGGTATTCAGGATTGATTTCCTTTAGAATTGACTGGTTTGATCACCTTGCTGGCCAAGGGACTCTCAAGAGTCTTCTCCAGCACCACAGTTTCAAAAGCATCAATTCTTTGGCACTCAGCATTCTTGATGGTCCAACTCTCATATCCATACATGATTTCTGGAAAAACCATAACTTTGATTATATGGACCTTTGTTAGCAAAGTCATGTCTCTGCTTTTAATATGCTGTCTAGGTTTGTCATAGCTTTTCTTCCAAGAAGCAAGCATCTTTTAATTTCATGGCTCCAGTCACTCTCTGCAGTGATTTTGGAGCCCAAGAAAATAGAATCTGCCACTGTTTCCATTTTTTCCCCATCTATTTGCTGTGGAGTGATGTGACCAGATGCCATGATCTTAGTTTTCTGAACATTGAGTTTTAAGCCAGCTATTATTATCCCCATGTTAGAACTGAGAAAACTGCATTTTGGAGAAATTAAGTAATTGATCAAATGATTCAGCTAGTGAAGGGCTCAGACATTTCAGTGGGTTACTATACCTTAAAGGTTTAGCTACAAATACCCCTTTATATGGCAATACATAGAAATAAATATTTTGGTTAATTCCTGTAGCCCTTTGCAGTCTAATATGGCAGACACCAGCTATGGACTACATGAAGTGTAGCTGATCTGCACTGAGGTGTGCTATAAGGACAAATTCACACCAAATTTAGAAAACATGGTCTAAATTTAAAAGATTGCAAACTATCTCAGGATTTTAATATTGATTGATGTTTATTGATTACATGTTGTAATAATAGTATAATATTTTTTAGATGTGTTGGGTTAAAATGCATTAATCACTTAAAAAGAACAGTGAAACCCAATATGCATTAAAATTAGATTATAAGGAGAATGGTTGCATTGTAAAATATTTTAAATAAAACTGTCTGGAGATGCAAAAAAATATTGATTTCTGGCTTGTACTAAGTCACAAACTGTCTTTTGAAGTCAGAATATTGTTTTTGCTGAAATCATGATGATTCCTGCCAAGAGAGATCTGATTTGTAATAGCGTGGATGGGCTCACTATTTCATTAGTGAGATGTTTGACTGTCATGTTTTATTATACTATAAGTAATATGTAATCAAACAAGAAAAATTTCCTAGCAACAGAGTTGTTTTCTTCAACCAGAAGAATGTTTTTATGTGCTCATTTTTTTAATGTCCAAAAGATTAAAAAGCTTATGAACTTAGCAGTTTATATTTTTGAGATCAAGTTGCTGGCAAATACCCATAGTATATAATATATCACTGAAAGTACTTGGCAAGCATTATGTTAAGGTAATTCAGACGTGAAATACATTTAACTAGGTAGAGAACCACATGATTTTTATGACACACCCAGTTGTTGGACATGATTATCTCACTTATCTTCAGAAGCTTGTTTTTATCTCTTCATTAATTACATGCCCAAACTTTTTTTAAACACTCATCAGATTTCTAGGTTCCACCTCATTCCATTTGTTTATTCAACAAATGTTTGAATGCTCTGTTCTAAGAGGTCCTAGGGATATTGTGCCCTTGTGAAACATATTAGTGAAGGATTCAAACATGAATGGAAGAATTCCACAAATCAGGAAGTGCATGGGTGCTATGAATGTGAATAAAGATTCTCATCTGAATAGAAGGGCAAAGGACAGAGGAAAGCCTTAATCTGAAGGACCAACAGCATTTAGCCAGGTAAAAATTGGGAGTGACCAGTCTAGGTCAAAGGATTTGTTTTGTAAAGGTCTTATCCCAGGAAGGAGCTGGGCAATTGGAAGAGCAACAGCAAGAAGGCCTCTGGTGTGTACATGACTGTGTGAGAAAGAGGCTGTGGAGGAATAGAGTTAAGACACACAGGGACTGAGTCCTGTAGATTCAGAGCAGCAAGTGGACCTGGATATTGTATGATGATCCCCCAAGCACTCTCGCTTTATTCCCCAGAACTCCATCATCAAGTGGTTGTGGTCTGTAGATACAGTGGTCATATAATTTGTCATCCAAAACAGGATACCCTTGAGAGTGAAAGGGGACACTTATTAATTATACTGAAACAGCAGGTATAAACCAGTATGGATAACTTGAGCAAACCAGAATGTATGATCACTGTGCTTAGAGACAGGTTCTTAGCCCCTACAGTAAGCCTGACGTTGCCTAGAAGCCATGCTCCGAAATTATAGGGTTAGGCGTTTGTTCCTGCTCTTTCACTTTCCCCCTCCTTCACTCATGAGTAACTCTGAGAGAAGGCCACTAGGAGAACCTGCACCATGTCGCCCACAGAATCACAGCCCCATTTTCACCCAAATGCAGCCTAGTGTTTTTCAGATTGCCACTCATGGGAGCTCAGTTCCTTGACGTACATCAGGTCTTATTAATGTGTTTTCAGAATTACAGTCTTAAGAACATATGGGTAAGGTCTTAAACATGTAGCCCATGAATTTTTCCCTCTAGAACCTTTCCTTCATCACTTCTCATGGATGACATGACCTAATTATATGTTCTCAGATGACAGCCAGGCGGGATGGGTGTGGTCTGATTATAACCTCTTTCAGAATAAACATGTTTTGTGATTTGACCCCTACAGGAAGTATTACCATATGTGTAAAACCTTTTTTTTTTTTAATGTTCCAATCATAGTGACTATTCTTTTCTTTTTTCCTCTAAATTTTACTGCAGTTTAGTTGATTTACAATATTGTGATTTACAATATAGTTTCAGGTACACAGCAAAGTGATTCAATAACCTTAATCAGCTGTTGGCCAAATCTGTGTAGTGAAGATTAATGGAGTTTTATTTCTCCTCTCCTCTGGGCCCGAGTCAGTTTCTACAACAGAGCCCTCAGGGAGCCCTAGTAATACCTTTAGTTTATGGAGACATGGGTCACTTTGCATCAGATAATATTCAAATAGTGAAGATGTGCACTTTGAAACAGTGCACTATTTCTTTAGAAGTTTAACTATTTCTTTTCAAACTGCATTAATATTCTTACTTTCTGTTTTACAAGTCAGGAAATGTGAAGAACTCACCTGGAAATAAGTAGAATACTCCATGCTCTGCCCATTTTAATCAGGTAAAGAACAAAAAAACTTTGTGGTTATTTTTAGCATTATTAGCACCAATTGAAATGACTTGTCTTTAATTAATTAATTATAGCCATTTAAACTTTGTGTGGTAGAAACATAAGGGCCAGGATGATATTTCATTTCATCTTTAATTTCTGGGCTTAAGTGCTATGACTTCTTTAATTGTGTTTGTTCCTGAGAAGTACCTGGGTTTTTTAGACAAGCTAGAACTCGACAGTTGTGATTTGTCTACAAACCTATTTCAGACAATCATTTCTTAAGCTTATTTTTTTCAGAGAGCATTTTACTATAGTCAGCACACTTGTATTCACCTAATAATCATTCAATAAACATTTGCTGAATGCATGACTTTGGTAGAGACGCTCGAGATTATATAGAATAAGTGACATAGGGAATTCACAGGTGTAATTTTCTTTCCTTAAAGATTGAGTAACTTGAGGCTGGGCTTCCCAGGTGGCTCAGTGGTAAAGAATACACCTGCCAATGCAGAAGATGCAGGAGACGTGGGTTCAGACCCTGGGTTGGGAAGATCCCCTGGAGGAGGAAATGGCAACCCACTCCGATAATCTTCCCTGGAAATCCCATGGACAGAGGAGCCTATGGGGCTACAGTCCATAGGGTTGCAAAGAGTTGAACATGACTGAATTGACTTAGCACACACACATATGCACAGTTATCAAATGAAAAAAGAAGCTAGTATAATACATTTTTAGAGAGGATAATTACCAGAAAATACAAAAAAAATTTAAGTATGTATCTTCAGCAGAGAAGGCAATGGCACCCGACTCCAGTACTTTTGCCTGGAAAATCCCATGGATGGAGGAGCCTGGAAGGCTGCAGTCCATGGGGTCGCTGAGGGTCAGACACAACTGAGCGACTTCACTTTCACTTTTCACTTTCATGCATTGGAGAGGGACATGGCAACCCACTCCAGTGTTCTTGCCTGGAGAATCCCAGGGACAGGGGAGCCTGGTGGGCTGCCGTCTATGGGGTCACACAGAGTTGGACACGACTGAAGCAACTTAGCATGTATCTTCAGATAGTAAGATTATAGATGATTTTTATACTTTTTCTTCTATATAAGTGTGTATTTTAAAATTTTTGATGCACAGTTATCAAATGAAAAAAGAAGCTAGTATAATACATTTTTAGAGAGGATAATTACCAGAAAATACAAAAAAAATTTAAGTATGTATCTTCAGCAGAGAAGGCAATGGCACCCGACTCCAGTACTTTTGCCTGGAAAATCCCATGGATGGAGGAGCCTGGAAGGCTGCAGTCCATGGGGTCGCTGAGGGTCAGACACAACTGAGCGACTTCACTTTCACTTTTCACTTTCATGCATTGGAGAGGGACATGGCAACCCACTCCAGTGTTCTTGCCTGGAGAATCCCAGGGACAGGGGAGCCTGGTGGGCTGCCGTCTATGGGGTCACACAGAGTTGGACACGACTGAAGCAACTTAGCATGTATCTTCAGATAGTAAGATTATAGATGATTTTTATACTTTTTCTTCTATATAAGTGTGTATTTTAAAATTTTTGTGATGAATATGAATTTTCTTTTATAATAGAAATTTGTTTTAAAAAAATCAGTGTTACAGTTATCTTAAGTCATGACTACTGTTTAAAACTCATGGAAAAATAAATAAATAAATAAATAAAACTCATGAAAGCTCTGGGTTTGAGGTTTTTCTTTCTCACGTTGTCCCAATATTTTTGGAGACCCAGAGAGTCATATAATCTTAGAATTTTAAAGAAGTATTTGGTATAACCCCCAGCCTCAAGCAAAATTCTCTGTAGCCCTGTGTGTTCCCAGTTTTTCTCTCCACTAATAGGAAAAGCACCCTACAGGGCAGCCATCTTTTGACAGTTCTAATTTTTAGGAAGCTATTTCTTATACTAAGCAAAAATATGTCTCTTTATAACTCCTACACAGTGGTCTGATCTTGCTTTAGCGGTCACAGAAAATAAATTCAGATCCTCTTTCACATCCCAGCCCTTCACATAGAAACCCTAAATCAGCATTTCTCACATTTTGTGATACAGATTACCTGGGAGATTGTTGAAAAGCAGAGGCTTAAGCCCCACCCCACAATTGGCATCTCTGGGGAGTGGGGCCAGATGTGCATCTGGGTGACTAGTGGGTAAGCAGCCAGGAAGTCACACATGTTCGTCAGAGATTTGACACTGGATATGATCATATTTCTCTCTAGGGACAATGAGTTACAGAATATAGGGAAACTGTGTACACATTCATTTCATTTTTTCAGAAATCTTCCGTGCCAGAGTTCAGCTTATTGTATATACAACCTTGATTTCATTTTTTAAGTTGTTTATTGGAAATGTAGTTTTTAATTATAAAAATGATGCATATTTGCTATAAAGAATTGTTTTTAGATAAAAGTTTTGAAAGCTTGTTTTGTCTTCCATTCCTTTCCCAGAGGTAATTTCTGTTAATAGTTTGTATATCATTCCAACTTTTTTCTCACACATCCAAATATGCTTTTGGGTTTTTGATAGAATGAGATCATATTCCTTGTACTGTTTTGCAAGTAACACCAAAAGCTCCATGCAGGCACATATTGCAATTTTATTATCATACCTAGAGAAATTAACACTAATTCCTTAGTTCAGTTCAGTCGCTCAGTCATGTCCGACTCTTTGTGACCCCATGAATCGCAGCACGCCAAGCCTCCCTGTCCATCACCAACTCCCAGAGTTCACCCAGACCCATGCCCATGGAGTCAATGACGCCATCCAGCCATCTCATCCTCGGTTGTCCCCTTCTCCTCCTGCCCGCAGTTATTCAGAGTATGCAGATTTCCCTGATCGTCTCATTAATAACTTTTAACAGTTGTTTTGGTTGTTTGAGTCAGGATCATAACAAGATCTGCCCATTGCATTTGACTGATGAGTCTCTTAAGTCTTTTCTTTTTTTTTTTACAAAGATATAAACTATGTTTTCAGATATTTTAAGTTCCTCTTAAGCTGTAATAGTTCCTTCTCCCTCGTTTTTCTCTTAGCGTTTATTTGTTGAAAAACTGGGCTTATTTGTCTTTTAGAAATTTCCCATGTTCTGGCTGTGGCTGAGTGTATCCATTTAGTGTCATTCTGTTTTATCTCTTGATTCCTCTCCTCTCTGCATTTCCCAAAAACTGACTGTTGGATTTGAAGGCTTAATCAGATTTAGGTTCAATTTTTTGGTAAGAATACTTTGCAGATATTGCTATGTTTAGCTATGCTGAATGAATTAACTTGCTTTTTTGGAATTAATTTTTATTGGAGTATAGTTGCTCTACAGTGTTGCCTTAGTTTCTGCTATACAACATAGTGAATCAGCTATCAATGACAGGACTTCCCTGGTAGCTCAGATGGTAAAGAATCTGCCTGCAGTGCAGGAGACCCAGGTTCAATCCCTGGGTCAGGAAGATCTCCTGGAGAAGGGAATGGCAACCCACTCCAGTATTCTTGCCTGGAGGTCACCACAGAGTATTGAGTAGAGTTCTCTGTGCTATACAGTAGGTTCTCATTAGTTATCTATTTTATACATTAACTTGCCTTTTTTTTGGTCACTTAATACATTGTGTACATCTTTCCCTGTTGGTACTTATTCCTCCTTTAGCTGCTTAATAATTTCCTAGTATGGACTGCCATAATCTATTAAAATGTTATTAATATAGATTGTTGGCAATTTGAAGTTTTTTTTTTAACAATGCAGTAAATCTATTGAATTTTTAGAGAAGTTCAAAACAGATTAACAAACTGAGATAGAAAAGGTAAGCTAGTAGTTTACATGTTTAAAAATGTTTAGTTTTATTTTAAAAGATCAAGGAAGTAGTCACTGGCCCCTAAAATTTTTATAAATCTCTAATTACTAAGTAGGTTAATTATGTATTAGGAGAAAGGCAATCTGAAGAAGAGTTGGCTTGTCTTTGCTGTATCTTTGGATTGATGTGTGTTTCATTCCAGAAGAGAATGATGGGGTGATGTGAGGAAAGGTATGTGTCAGACTTGGATGGAAATAGAGTTGTTTGATTTCAGAAGGGGAGGAATATAGTGTGTGCTGTGCCATTTAAGCAGTTATTTTTTATTTATTCGCCCATCCATCTGGTTAATTTATCTCAGATATACAGCCAGTCGAGAATCTGCATATAGTATTGGAAATAAAAGATAAACCAAAATCCTTTCTGATTTTTAGTGTACTCATTTATAAAATGGAAATAAGTACAGTCTTTACCAGCTCATTGTGATGTTATATAATGGTAATATATGTATTTAATATGACTCTATCTATTTAAACCTAATAAATTTTAAAAATGCAAACTCTTAGAGCTGTTTTTTTCTGGGAGGACACTGTATTTATGTTTTTCTTTTTGTTTTAATTATAGGTAAACATTGGAAACTCCATATGGTAAACCAGTATTTCTACAGAAAAATGGCAGAGAAGTCAGTATTGAATGTAGTAAATTGGCATTCTTCTTCTGGAAAAACTATCCTAGGTCTCTTTGTTATCTTGGGTGATGCCATACTCCAACTGGATTAATCTGAAGTTCTTCCACCTAGAGATAATGTATAAGCCTTAGAACTCCTCGTTCTCATGTTGCTATTTATGTACATAATTAAACATCTAAGTTAAAAAAAGTGTCCTTTTTTTCCCTGATATTGTTTGAGTGACAGTTTAAGTGTACCTGATGTCCTTTCCCTGTGTGTATATATGGTATGTGTCTGAGTGTAGATGTATGTGTGTGCATGTTATGTGTGTGTGTGTGTGAAGGAAAACGTGTGTGTGCATGTGTGTGTGTGTGTGTGTGTGTGAAGGAAAACCACCCACTCTTCTTAGCATCAGCTGGCAGTCTCCAAAGGTTTCATTAAGAAGAGTGACTCTAGGGGACATAGGTTCGATCCCTGTTCAGGGAACTAAGATCCCACATGCTGTGGAGCAATTAAGCCTGTGAGCCCCAACTATAGAGCCGTGTGCTCTGGAGCCTGCTCAACACAACTAGAGAGAAGCCTGAGCACCATGAAGAGCCTGCACGCCACAGCTGAGACCCGATGTAGTCAAAAATAGGTAAACAAACATTTTTTCAAAATAAAAAAAGAAGAGTGGCTCTGGAGCTGAGAGATCATGCTTCTGTTGCCAGCCCAAGGAACAAAACTTGTAATAGTTTGCCTGACCATAATGAGAAGATGTACAAAAGGAAACAATGACCATGACTCCTTGTTTTATGCCATTGTCTCCCAGCTTGCATAGATCTTCCAGTTCTTGACTGCCAGTGGGAGACATGGAAAGTTGCTCCACAGCATGTGGAGCACCCACTCCAGTCTTCTTGCCTGGAGAATCCCATGGACAGAGGAGCCTGGTGGGCTACGGTCCATGCGGTCTCAAAGAGCTGAACATGACTGAGCGACTAACACTTTAACTTCACTTTCTACTTTTCAGAGTACCATTTTGTATCTTTCCTTTTTGGCTTATTTCCTTACCTCAGTGCATTTGTAGTCTGTTTTTTTTAATCCTGAGTTAATATTCTTTATTTACAGTTACACTTTTTATTCTATTTCTTATAACCTTTTTTTTTCTTATAATAAGACTGACTCTTGGGGACTTCCCTGGCAGACCAGTGGTTAAGACTCCATGCCTCTACTGCAGCGGGCACAGGTTCAATCTCAAATCAAGGTACTAAGATCCCACATGCTGCACAGCATGGCCAAAAAACAAAACAAAGCAAGACTGACTCGCAATGCAGTTTATCTGTAACTTAGGGTAGTTCTGTTTGGATAACTTTAAAGCTTTGGAGGAAGCTTCTCTACCGTACAGTGTGATCTAAGCTTCTCTGAAGAGACAAATGTGGCATGCTTTGTTCTGTGATAATATGTCCTAAGAAAGATTGCTGTGTCAAAAATCAAGATTTAAAAGCAGTTTCAGTGGGGGGAAAGAGACTAGTGATACTAGAGAATGCCTTCATCAATCTTATCACCTGTGTCACACCTTGGGCCAAAGTTACAGTAATAGAAGAATTGAGGCCAGCTGAGAGACCACCCACCCAGGCTGTGGAGTGGCCGGGGCCTGGGCCGCTGGGTCAGCCGCTTTTGTGCTAAATGCAGGGCCGGATTCCAGCCCAGTGGTGGCCCTTGTGATGCAGATGGATCAATGGCATTCCTTAATGGATCAGTGGCATTATGTCTAAATGGCCCAAAGAAAATTCAGAATGTATCTATAATGCCTGTGTTCACCTATAAAGATAGAAAAATGCAACTTACTTGCGGTTAAATGGCAAATCTGTGACATCACATCACTTTGCCAACAAAGGTCTATCTTATCACCTGTGTCACACCTTGGGCCAAAGTTACAGTAATAGAAGAATTGAGGCCAGCTGAGAGACCACCCACCCAGGCTGTGGAGTGGCCGGGGCCTGGGCCGCTGGGTCAGCCGCTTTTGTGCTAAATGCAGGGCCGGATTCCAGCCCAGTGGTGGCCCTTGTGATGCAGATGGATCAATGGCATTCCTTAATGGATCAGTGGCATTATGTCTAAATGGCCCAAAGAAAATTCAGAATGTATCTATAATGCCTGTGTTCACCTATAAAGATAGAAAAATGCAACTTACTTGCGGTTAAATGGCAAATCTGTGACATCACATCACTTTGCCAACAAAGGTCTGTCTAGTCAAAGCTATGGTTTTTTCCATAGTCGAGTATGGATATGAGAGTTGATCCATAAAGAAGGCTGAGCACTGAAGCATTGCTGCTTTTGTATTGTGATGCTGGAGGAGACTCTTCAGAGTCCCTTGGACAACACAAAGAGATCAAACCAGTCAATCCTAAAGGAAATCAGCCCTGAATATTAACTGGAAGGACTGAAGCTGAAGCTCCAGTACTTTGGCTACCTGATGCGAAGAGTTGACTCATTGGAAAAGACCCTGATGCTTGGCAAGATGGAAGGCAAAAGGAGAAGGGGGTGGCAGAGGATGAGATGGTTAGATAGCATTACCTACTCAATGGACATGGATTTGAGCAAACTGGGAGATGGTGGAGGACAGAGTAGCCTGGCATGCTGCAGTCTATGGGGTTGCAAAGAGTCAGACACGACTTGGTACAACAAAAATGACAGTTAACATTAGGCCAAGTAATGAGTAATAATGATTTTCATTAGTTTGAAAATAAAATTCTGGTACTTCTGTGGTAGTCCAGTGGCTAAGACTCTGCACTCCCAATGCAAGGGGCCTGGGTTCGATCCCTGATCAGGGAACTAGACCCCACATGCTACAACTAAGACCCAGTGCAGCCAAATAAATAAGTAAAAATATTTTAAAATTAAAAGAACATTTGAGTTCAACAACAACAAAAAGAATTTTTCCTCATTTTTCTATGAGCATACTTTGCACTTACATTTTGAAAAAGGCTGGGTGCTTAGAGGGACATTTTTCTTTGTAACCAGCATTATTCATGACAATTTATATGAGCTGAAAGATTTACTGTGAGTGTAAGTTTTCACTTTTTAATTCGTTAATGGAATTTTGAAGTTAATGGAAAAACCACTGCCAGAGGGACCAGCAGTATATTGTGCAATGAACCCTCACCTGAGGTTTAATTAAAAGTATTTGCAATCATGGTTTTGTTTACTACTGAAAGAAACGCTTGAGATTTTGGTATTCACCTTGTCCAGTTCCTGTCTGATGTTTTGTTTCCCTTCTGACAGGTTCAGATTTCAGTCAATAAATAGCCAGCACATAGTTCTAAGGGTACAGTTAGGTCAAACTCCAAATATAACTGAAGTTCAGGCTTATTTAGTTTATGAAATGATAGACAAGCGAATGTCTCAGGGGGAGAAAAGTTTGTTTTCATAAACAGTGTTTCACTGTTTCACATTTTGTTCAGTGCTGAGTCACCTGTATTTCACATAGAAGGGCCTTTATCTTCTTGATCAGCTCTAGAGCTTCATGGTTCGTCTTTAGCTATGACACCTGAAGGCAAAAGAAAAGCGAAGGAAGTGACTGTTTCCTGCCAACCCTCCCGCCTGTGAAGTAGTCTTTTCACTCAGCATTGGCAGAGTCAGTCCATAAACTCTCTTTGCTCTCAGATACACGCCGAAGGTACACTGAAGAGTTCTTTTGGCGCTGGCCTGTCTTGGGAGTGTACAAGACAGGTGGAAGAAAAAGCAAAAGGCAAAGATGGAGAAAAATATAGGATGCAAAGTCTGCTCTGACACTCAGAAGTAAAGTCATATGCTCATTTGGCGCAATACTGGGATTTTGTTAGTGACTCCAAATTTGAGTGTGGTTGGAGGAATGATTTTATATCCTTTTGTTCACTACAGGGAAAATAGCTTTTAAAGATCAACCATCTCATTTATCTTCCATAACTCTTCTGAATTATGAGAAAACAGCTTTCAGGTAATGATAGAATCTGAACACATACATTACTTTCTCTGGAAACCCCAGGAAGATGAGAAGAAAGGGGTTGTTAAGATGGCCCTAGTGCCCTAGGAAAGGCTAGGGAGAGGCAGACAATAACGATTTTGTTTTTTACAGCAGACTTAGTGGAACTGTTCAGCTCTTGAAACCGTGTACCCACATAACACTGACATAAAGAAAAAAAATGAAAACACTTAAATTCTAAGAAAAGGAAGGAAGTTAATATTAAAAGTCTCATGTTTACTTTGTACATTTTGGTTTCATGTGTCCAGTGGGGCCCCTCCTGTAATGAATGCATTGTGACACATTTCTCCCCCTTTTTAAAGTTTGAGAAGGTTATGGTGTGTCTTTGTCTTTATGGCATTTTGTGGTTGATATCTGGGATTCATTTTCTGAATCCTTCATCGGGAATGCAACCCTCGATTGCAGCATCGCTCAAGAGGGGGGCTGTGATGCACTGGGGGGCACGTTTTCCAGAATAGGAAGTCCATTGTTTCCTTAACCTTTAAGGATACCCATAGGCATTGGATTTGTTTCATTGTCACCTATCTGAGGGTGTGTGTCCCTGTGTTTCCCTGTGTTTCTGACTTCCAAAACAGAGAAGATTGGACTGAGTACTCTATAAAGACCTTCAATCCCTATAACTTCCTTTTTAGATTTATTAAGAATCAGTTGAGTGCATGGTCTAGATATTTTGTTTTGATAGGAGAAATACAGTTTACAATTCAGATGCAAAGACAAAGCAAGTACACAAAACAATCAGAATAATTACAGGGGAGCAGCATTATACCATACAGATAACTGTCTTATAGACAGTGATTCTGCACATTGGTCTTGTGCAAAGACGTACCCAAGGATATTTGTTCTTTAGAGAAGGAAGTCGAGCAATCAGAGGAAGCAAGCCTGGTAAAACAGGACATTGAATGAGTGATTTTACTTTTACTGCATTAGGACCTAACTTGTGCTGTCTTTGTGTGATCGCTGTTTCTCCTTGGAACACCTTCCGCAGTAAGTTCAGCAGGAGTTAGCCTGCGGTTGGGCTCTTGAGGCACCTTTGTTGTATTCTTCTAGCTTATTCCTTAATGTTATTGCATATGTGGTGGTATTGCATATAGACAAGATTTAATGTCTTAATACTTTCAGTATGAAGAAGAATTTAAATGTCTGGCTGAGTTATACCCATTGAGATCCTGCAGATTGTGCTTTAATGAACAGATATACTTAATTTGAAATTAGAAACTTCCTTGACAGTCCAGTGATTAAGACACCATGCTTCCTCTGCAGGGAGCATGAACGAGTTCAATCCCTAGTGAGGAAGCGAAGATCCTGCATGCTGCATGAGCCAAAAAAATGGGGAAAAAATTAAAATTAATACCCATTTGCATAATAAGGTATACCACTGTCCTTTAAAAATCTTTTTGCTTTTTTTAATAGCATCCCATTGTATGAATATTCCACATTTTACTTGTCAGTTCTCCCTATTGGTAGACATTTAGATTTTTTTAAATTGTTAAATACAGTCCGCATTAAACATTCTTTTGCACACCCAAAAAGAAATCTCTTAGCTTAAACACGCACCATGCAATATCTACTGTTGTAATATACTTAAAAATTCATTGATAGTATAAATTTCATCTAACCAAAGTGATGACAAAATCAGACTATTACTAGACCCCAAGTTTGAATGTTTCCTTAAGTAAATTTCAAATTAGAGCTTCAGTGAATGTCATGGCTTCTGTGCAGTAAGAGAACTAACCTTGCAGTTCTGAGACTGTGGTCTCCAGAGAGACCTCAGGGTTGGCCCTTACGAAACAGCTTCTCAGAAGTCCCCAATCTGATAAAGACTGGGACACCAGATTCTGCTCGGTCAGGTCACATAGCTTGTTTGTGCAAATGCTGTGATTTATGGTAAACATTTGATTTCCTTCTGGGGATCATGAATTTTGGTAGTTGCTGGGCCGAGGCTGCCTCTGTGACCAGCCTCCAGTAAGAACCGTGGCTGCTGAGTCTCTGTAATCGGTTTCTCGACAGCAGAAGCATTGCACATGTTAAGCTGCAGTTTTTGTACTGGAGAAAGGAAAATGCTCATGTATCCCTCCCAGGCTGGGAGAGCGAGAGCCTCTGAAGCTTGTGC
The DNA here is from genome assembly GCA_006408695.1 of Aepyceros melampus. NCBI lineage: Eukaryota > Metazoa > Chordata > Mammalia > Artiodactyla > Bovidae > Aepyceros > Aepyceros melampus. The sequence continues at coordinate 385,912 of SJXQ01012188.1, forward strand.
ATGCATTTCTCCAGATTCTGCCCTTGTCTTTTTTCCTTGCTGGCCTGTGTACCCTTTGCTGTGATAAACCTACATGACGAGGACAACTGTATGCTGTCCTGTGAGTTATCTCAGCGAATTGTTGAATGTGTGGGTAACCTTGGGGACCCCCCCAAAACAGCATATCAAAATGGTATTTGTTTTATTTATGTTGTGTCATCTCCCTCTGCTTTAGAGGAAAAACATAAAAAAAAGACTATTATATTTACATTAAATATTTCCAGGTCACAATACATTAAAACAGTTTTTTAAATTAAAAAAAAATTCTTTATTTTAATTGGAGGCTAATTACTTTGCAATATTGTGTTTTTTGCCATACATTGACATGAATCAGCCACGGGTGTACACGTGTCCCCCGATCCTGAGCCCCCTCTCCAAACTCTCTCTCTTCTTCATCCCTCTGTGTTGTCCCAGAGCACCAGGTTTGAGTGCCCTGCTTCATGCATGAATTTGCACTGGTCATCTATTTTACATATGGTAATATACGTGTTTGAATGCTATTCTCTCACATCCCACCCTTGCCTTCTCCCACATAATCCAAAAGTCTGTTCTTTACATCTGTGTCTTTTGATGTCTTGCATAAATGGTCGTTGTTACCATCTTTCTAAATTCCATATATATGCGTTAGTATACTGTGCTGGTGTTTCTCTTTCTGACTTACTTCACTCTGTATAATCAGCTCCAGTTTCATCCACCTTATTAGAACTGACTCAAATGCACTCTCTTTTTATTGCTGAGTAATACTCCATTGTGTATATGTACCACAACTTACTTATCCATTCATCTGTCGATGGACATCTAGGTTGCTTCCATGTCCTGGCTATTATAAACAGTGCTGCAATGAACATTGGGGTACATGTGTCTCTTTCAATTCTGGTTTCCTCAGTGTGTATGCCCAGCAGTGGGATTGGTGGGTCGTATGGCAGTTCTATTTCCAATTTTTTAAGGAGTCTTCACAATGTTCTCCATGGTGGCTGTACTAGTTTGCATTCCCACCAACAGTGTAAGAGGGTTCCCTTTTCTCCACACCTTCGCCAACATTTATTGTTTGTCAACTTTTCGATAGCAGCCATTCTGACCGGCATGAGATGGTACCTCATTGTGGTTTTGATTTGCATTTCTCTGATAATGAGTGATGTTGAGCATCTTTTCATGTGTTTCTTAGCCATCTGTATGTCTTCTTTGGAGAAATGTCTGTTTAATTCTTTGGACATTTTTTGACTGGTGTTTATTTTTCTGGAATTGAGCTGCATGAGCTGCTTGTATATTTTTGAGATTAATTCTTTGTCAGTTGTTTAGTTTGCTATTATTTTCTCCCATTCTGATGGCTGCCTTTTCACCTTGCTTATAGTTTCCTTCATTATGCAAAAGTTTTTAAGTTTAATTAGGTCCCATTTGTTTTTGTTTTATTTCCATTACTCTGGGAGGTGGATCATAGAGGATCTTGCTGTGGTTTATGTCAGAGAGTGTTCTGCCTATGTTTTCCTCTAAGAGTTTTATAGTTTCTGGTCTTACATTTGGGTCTTTAATCCATTTTGAGTTTATTTTTGTATATGGTGTTTGAAAGTGTTCTAGTTTCATTCTTTTACAGGTGGTTGACTAGTTTTCCTAGCACTACTTGAAGACATTAAAACAGTTTTTATTCATCTTCTTCAAGCAAAGAGAAAGTAGTTTTTGAAAGCCACTGAAAACTCTAAGCTCCCTTGTTTAGACCAAATTAGTGATTGGATTTTTTTTTCCTGATTCTTACAATAGAGTCTTTCTTCTTCCTCACGCTATGGAGGCAAACTGTTTGGGCTAGTTCATAAGTAAATAGGTCATAAACTGTACTCCATTCAAAAGTGACGTACTTCTGAAAGCATTTATTTGTCCTACAGAGAGAGCACTAGCTCATTTCAAAAATATTGTTCTCAGCCTAGATCAGAATGCTAAAGAGCACACATTGCACATTTTGTTTTGAACACAATAGTTTAATTGTTTGTTTTTTGATGGTGCCATAACCATTTCCCTGGAAAAGCACTACCAAATAGGTAAGACTTTTAGACTGTGGGATCATAGACCTAAATGTAAGAGCTAATATCAGAACTCTCAGAAAACAACGTAAGAGTAGATTGACTCTTGGTAAAGGAGTAAATCATGACCTTGGATTGGGCAATGGTTCCTTTGATACAACAACAAAAGCACAAGTAAAAGAACAGATAAATTGGGCTACCTCAAAATTTAAAAACTCTAGGCTTATAAACAATACTTTCAAGAAAATTAGAAGACAACCCATTTTATATATATATATATATATATATATAACAGATTCATTTTGCTATATAACTGAAACTAACATGACATTATAAATCAACTATATTCCAATAAAAATTGGAAAAAAGAAGACAGCCCATTGAGTGTGGAAAACATTTGTAAGACGTATATCTGATAAGGGACTGTGTCCAGATATATGAAGAACATTTACAACTCAACAATAGAAAGACAAATAACTTGATTAAAACTAGGCAAGGGATTTGAACAGACATTTTTCCAAAGATTTACAAATAGCCAATAATACATAAAAAAGATGTTCATGAGAATTCCCTGGTGGTCCAATGGTTACAACTCCTTGCTTTCACTGCCAAGAGCCCAGGTTCATTTACTGATCTGGGAACTAAGATCCCACAAACTGCACAGCACAGACAAAAAAAAAAAGATGTTCAACATCTTTAGTCATTAGGGGAATACAAATGAAGACCACAGTGAGATACCACATCACATCTACTAGGATGGCTATAATAAATGGGGAGAATGTGGAAAAGACAGTCCAGGAGTCCCTCAAAATATTGAGCCTAGAGTTTTCATATGACCCAGAAATTCCAGCTATATACCCAAGAGAAACGAAAACATGGTCTTCATGAAAACTTGCATACAAATGTCCACAGAATCATTATTCATAACAGCCAAACAGTGGAAACAACCAAATGTCCATCAACAGATGAATGGATAAACTAAATGTATTTTCACACGGTGGAATATTATTCAGCCATGGAAAGGAATAACGTACTGATAAAGGCTACATTGATGGCACTTTAAAACTATGCTAAATGAAAGCAATGAGTCACGTATTGTAAACCATATATTGTATGATTCCATTTATTTGAAATGTCTAGAATTGGCAAATCCATAGAGAAAGAAAGTAAATTAGTGCTTGCTTAGGACTGTGGAGGGTGGGAGTGGAGTTGACTGTTATCAATCAGGGTTCAACTAAAGAAAAGAACAGCTAGGAGATATATATATAGAGGTTTGCTGCAAGGAATTGGCTTAGGTGGTTGTGGGGTTAGCTAGACAAGTCTAAAATCAATAGGGCTGAGCATCAGGAAAGGCAGACTGGAACTCTCAGGTGTGAACTGAAGCTATCGCTCAGAAGTGAAATTGCTTCTTCAGGGAAGCCTCAGTTCTCTTAGGCCTTTTGACTGATTGAACCAGGCCACTTAGATTAAAGCCAACTGATTATGGACTCTAATCACACCTATAAAATAGCTTTCACAGCAGTTCCCGGATTAGTGTTTGATTGGATACTTAGGGATAGCCAAGTTGATACATAAATCTGACCATTGTTGGCTAGAACATGTGGGACATGGAGGGAGAGTGACTGCAAATTTTTTTTTTTTGAAATCATGAAAATCTAAAATTGTGGCAATGGTTACACAACTCTAAATATATAGAAAACTTTTGAATTGTACAGTTTAAATGGGCAAATTGTATGGTATGTGAATTATATTTCAGTAAAGATATTTTTAAATAGACTGTGTATGTATATGCATACCTGTGTTTATAGCAACACTATTCACAATAGCCAGGAGGTGGAAGCAACCCAAGTGCCCATCAACAGATAAGTAAAATGTAATATACTGATAAATGGAATCTTACTCAGCCTTAAAAAGGAAGAAAATCTAAGGACTTCCCTAGTGGTTCAGTGGATAAGACTCTGCACTCCTAATGCCAGGGCTCAAGTTTGATCCCTGGTTGGAGAACTAGATACCACATGCAGCAACTAAGAGTTCAGATGTCACAACTGAAGATCCTGCATGCTGCAGTGAAGAGTGAAGATCCTGTGTGCTGCAACTAAAACCTGGTGCAGCCAAATAGATAAAAATATATGTTAAAAAATATAGCGTTCCTTCTTTATTAAAAAAAAGAGAAAATCTAAAACAGAAGTATTTTCAAAAAGGAAGGAAATCCTGTCAACATGCTACAATGTGGATGAAACTTAAGGACATTATGCTAAATCACCAAGGACAAATACTGTGTAATTCCACTGGTAAGTATCTAAAGGACAGTAGTCCCCCCTTATCCACAGTTTCACTTACCCACAATCAAGTTCCAAATATATTAAAAGCAAAATTCCAGAAATAAATAATTCATAAGGTTTAAATTTCTTTTATGAGTAGTGTGATGAAATCTTATCTGGTCCCATCTGGGACATAAATCATCTCTTTATCCCAAGTATCTATGGTGTGTATACTGCTGCTGCTGCTGCTGTCGCTTCAGTCGTGTTCGACTCTGTGCGACCCATTAATACCTTAGTGGGTGTCTCAGTTACCAGATTGACTGTCCCAGGTGCAGTGCTTGTATTCAGGTACAGTACAGGCATACAAAGATATAGCAGATTCAGTTCCAGACTACTGCAGTAAAGTGAATATCACAATAAGTCAAGTCACATGAATTTTTTGATTACCCAGTACATACAAAAGTTGTGTTTATACTGTACCATACTCTATAAGTATGCAATGGTGTTTTGTCTAAAAAAGCAATATATGTATCTTAATTACAATACTTTATTAATAAGAAATGCTGACTGAGACTTCCCTGGTGGTCCAGTGGCTAAGATTGCATTCCCAGTATAGGGGGCCCAGGTTCGATCCCTGGTCAAGGAGCTAGATCCCACATGCCGCAACTAGGAGTTCACATCCTGCGTGCCACAATGAAATTCAAAGATCCTGCATGCCACAACTGAGACAAGGTTCAGCCACATAAACAGATAAAGAAATAAACATGCTGACTATTATCAGCTTTCAGAAAATCATAGTCTTTTTGTAATAGTAACATCACAGTTCACCATAACAAATAATAATGAAAAAGTTTGAAATACTGCAAGAATTACCAAAATGTGACACAGAGACACAAAATGAACAAATGTTTAGAAAATCTGCACCAAAAGACTTGCCTGACACAGTGTTGCCACAAACCTTCAATTTGTAAAAAATGCAGTATCTACAAGGTGCAATAGAATGAGATATGCCTTTATGTATATAGGTTCCGTGCTATCTGTGGTTTCAGGCATCCATTAGGGGTCTTGGAACAATGTATCCCCCAAAGTTAAGGGGGCATGACTATAGTCAAATCATAGAAAAGAAAAAATGGTAGTTTCCAGGAACTAGGGTGAGGGGGAAATGGGGAGTTCTTATTTAATGGGTAACAGTTTCAGATATTTAGAGACGATGAGTTCACATGATAAAATTTGAGGTAGAGTTGTTTATTTTTCCAGTTAACTGAGACAACTGCTAAAAAGCAACTAAAAATCTGCTGTTGAATGATAGAAATGTGACTGCTTGGCCCTTCTCTGAGTTTGGTGGACTGCTGCGGGGTCCTCTTCAGGGAAGTGATGCAGAACCCAGACCCGTGGTAGCCACCTGACTGTACCCTGTGGTTTTCTGATACTGTCTGGCTGCAGTTTCAGGCTGTGAGTGGGGAAGAAGAGCAATCCACAATGAGGGGTTGAACCACTTCCTGGTTTGCCTCTTTCAGTTTTAAAATCTATTGCCAGTTGTCACAGTTGACAGATTAACCAAAAGAGAGTGGTGGCTGGAGCTGGTGAGGCCAAGCAGGCCAGGCCCAGTGGTTCTCAGGAGACATTTCTGATTTCTCAAGTTAGAGTGGATGCTACTAGATCTTGTGGGCAGAGGCCAGGGATGCTATTGCTCTTCCACCAACACACAGGACAGCCTCACAACAAAGAATAATCTATTCCCAAATGTCAGTAGTGCTGGCGGTGAGCAACCCTGCCCTGGACCTTGCTAGCTCCTTGACATCTAGGTCTTGACCTAAATCGATCTTTGGCTGCGTGGGTTTCAGTCAACCAGTGTAAGGTAGCTTTATTTTCCATCTGCACTATCACTATACTTTGTCTGTCTTTTATCTACACCATCTCTTCCCCACATACAATATACTGACTAATATAAATTCCAAAAGTCTCCAGAGACTAGAGACCTGGTTCCTCCTCACTGCTATATCCCCAGCTTCTTGCATAGTCTTTAGGACATAGTGAGATGGAATCAATATTTGTTTCATCAATGAATGAAATGGATTTAATTTGCTCTAGTCACTTGGCCTCCTCCTTGCTCCCCAGGGCATGCTAACTGCTCTTTCCTAATCCTAAAGCCCTTGGTCCCTTCTTGCCTCCCCAATTCCTCCTCCTACCATGGTTGGATTTGGGGAGGAGCAAAATTCCTGGGGGAGGCAGACTTGCAGGTCTCAGGGGAAGTCTTTGGGGCATTCACCATCAGGGAGAAGAAGGACTCACGAGAGACAAGCTAAATGGCAAAGGGTAGGATGGGGGAATCTGAGTCTGCCTGGCCGCCATTTTGGGTGGGAAAGAAAGGAACTAATATTTATTGAGTGCCTTTTTGGTGCAGGGCAAAATAATCTCACTCAATCCTTTTAATAATTCTGAGATGAGGGTGCTCAAGTTCAGCATAATCAAGTCCACATAACTAGCAAGTGGCAGAATTGAGATTTAAAACAAGAATTCTGTGATCCCAAAGGTTCAGTCCTTTGGGGAGACCAGATAAAATGGGTCCTGTCCTTAAAAGAGCTTCTAATCTTGTGGAAGAGGGGGCAGGTAGGCCCACAAATTAGCATATGAATGTTGTAGGTATGACCGCTTCACCAGCTTGGAGTTCCAAGTGTCACTTCCTTGCTGTTCAGTCTGTCAGACGTGTCTGACTCTTCGCGACTCCATAGACTGCAGCACGCCAGGCTTCTCAGTCCTTCACCATCTCAGAGTTTGCTCAGACTCGTGTCCACTGAGTCAGTAATGCTATCTAACCATGTCATCCTCTGCTGCCTGCTTCTCCTGCCTTCAGTCTTTCCCAGCATCAGAGTCTTTTCTAATGAGTTGACCCTTTACATCAGGTGGCCAAAGTATTGGAGCTTCAGCTTCAGCATCTGTCCTTCTAATGAATATTCAGGGTTGATTTCCTTTAGGATTGACTGGTTTGATCTCCTTGCAGTCCAAGGGACTCTCAAGAGCTTTCTCCAGCACTTCTTTGTAATTAATCAAGTTAATTGCTCAAATACCCCATACCCAAATTAGTAGCCAATCCAGAATTGTGCTCTCGCTCTTGGCCCATCCCCCCACCAAATTGTATTCAAGAATCCCAGGTGTTTACTAGGTCTGAATCCATGAATCCTAAATCAAAGGTAAGATGGCCTTTACCACCTGGCCATCCTACCTTTGGATGACCATTACCACCTGGTCACTACTGAAATTAAGTCATTGCAAGGGCTGAAATAGAGGCCTAAGATTACCACTCTTTATATTTCTGCAGCTGATTTGTACTCATGAACTTGGCCTTTGTTCCACAAGGAGTCCCCATGCCAAGAGAGTCCCAGCCTCAGGCGTGTACCCCAAACCTGCTGTGATCAAATATGGCCACAGCAGTGAGGAACCTGACCAGGCCTTCCAGCAAGAGGAGGAATCTAAGTCTCGTCCCTTTAAGTATGATTTCCTCATATCAGATTGGATGCTGCAGAAGTGAGCTCCATGACTTTTAAGGTTAGGTCCGAAAAGGCAGTGTGGCTTCCACCTGGTTGCCTTACTAAGCTCACCCTCAGAACCTGGACCCCATGCTCTGAGGAAGCCCAGGTCACACCAAGAATCCACGTGTAGATGTTCCACTGACAGCTCCAGCTATGATCCTGGCATACAGCCAACCGTGACTGTCAGACATGCAGGTGAGCCTCGGGTCTTCTGGGCGAGACACAGTGGGGCAGCTGCCCCTGTCCCTGCTGAGCCGTGATGGAATTGATGACTCGCAGAATCCATGAGTATAATTAAATGGTTGTTTATCTGCTTCCAAGTTGGGGGATAATTTATTCTGCCACCATTGCAACCGGAAACCCACATATCACTGGTGAGAGTTTCGACCCTGTCTTTGAGGTCACCATTCCAGATACTCTTGTCTTCATTTTTTTCAAAGGTGTAGTCAAGGATCAACCTGTAATCATTCTGATGCCTCTTAGGGAGAATTCATCTCCTTGTGCTTTTTTTTTTTTTTGCCTGTAGTTTTGCCAGTATTTTGACATAATGTTTGTCATATTAATTAAAGCTACTTGTGTCTGCCTCCCAGGTTGACTTTGAGCTGTCTTGCAGGACAGGGCAGACCCATGTTGTACTCTCTCCACTGACACCTAATATGTAGCAAGGCTAACAGTTCCTTCTGTACTCACCACATGAAGCATAGACTCAAAAATCAACACTTTGGTACAGTATCAGGTATCATCAATGGCTTTGTTTATGTACATATATCTGTGTGTTTTCTTTAAAAACAATTCCTGAGACTTCCCTGGTGGTCTAGTGGGTAAGACTTCGTGGGGCTTGGGTTCCATCCCTGGTCAGGGAACTAGATCCCACATACTGCAACTAAGAGTTTGCATGCCACAACTAAAAAGATCCCGCATGCCAAAATGAAGGTCAAAGATCCTGCATCGCACAGCTAAGACCTAGTGCAGCCAAATAAATAAATAAAAATTTTAAAAATAAAAAATATAAACAATCTCTATATCTATCCATACCATGAAACATAATTCAGCCTTAGAAGGAATAGAATTCTGACACATGCTACCCCATGGATGAACTTTGAAGACATTATGTTCAGTGAAATAAGCCAGACATAAAAGGACAAATGTTGTGTGAGTTTACTTGTATGAGGCATCTAGAGTAGTCAGATTGATAGAGACAGACAGTTGGATGGTGACTGTTGAGAGCTGAACAGGGGCTTAGTGTTTAATGAGGACACAATTTCAGTTTGGGAAGATGAAAAAGTTCAGTGGATGGATGGTTCTGATGGTTGTGCAACAATGTGAATGTATTTAATGACACTGAACTGTATGCTTAAAAATGGTTAAAATGATAAATTTTCTGTTAGGTAAATTTTATAACATTAAAAGAAAGATTTCTATATAACCTGTTATTTCTGAATATCACCGAGGAGACCCATACTGCAAATTCATCCCTGGAAGAAGCAGTTGAGATGCCTTCTGGACAGTTTCATCTCTTCCTTGCAAGCCTGCTATGAAGGAGCCTCGTGAGAGAAGTCACACGCACATAGTGGGAGTCTCTTCATTTCCCATCACGGGCTGCTCAGAGCCTTTGCATTGAACGTTCAGCCTATGGTCCTTCCCATGTGCCTCCCACTCGTGTGGCTTCTACACCATCAACAGATTCCAACTTGCCAGAACTCGCAAAGTGCACATCTCACCCTCCACATGCTTTGTGGCACCCCTGGTCTTGGTTACACCAATTCTGAAGTGGAGGGCCAACACGCCTCCTTGGCTTGAAGGAAAGAACACTGAATCACAAGCTAGAAAGCCTGGATTTGTGTCCCAGGCCTGTGCCACACTGCCTGGTGACCTCACAAGTTGTTTTACAACCACGTTCCACTCTGTCTCTCCCTGAGTGATAAATGCATTCTGAATTATACACCCATAGAATGTGTGCTTACCTACCCTTCTCCCTAGATAAAGACTATTAGTCATTCATTCTCACTGTGAATCAGTTTAATCAGATTGTAAGTGGGTGTTGGACAGTATTGGTGAATGGAGAAGGCAGGCCTAAAAGAGGCCTAGGAGGAAAGGAAGCAAAGAGGCCAAGGAGAGTCTTTGATAAGCACCACAGTACTGCACTGGCTTCTAGCAACAGGAAAGAGGAGTCAGGAGCCAGAAGATCACTGGTCAAAAAAAAAACTACCTTTGCAAAAACACAGGAATTTATCATGAAAACAAAGAGGTACCTTTGTGAGGTAGAGGACTGTTACCCTCCCTAAACTGAGTTTGATGTATTAAGGAGAGAAAGGGGAGGGTCTGAGACCTCTCCCCTAGTTATTTTCTGAGATCACAGATGTATCTCTTTGGATTGTGTTCAGCTTAAATTGGTTAAAAATACAGAAGTTTATTTCTCAAGAGAACTTTAAAAGAAAGTCCAAGGCTGGTATGACAGCTCCGTGGTCACAGGGGCTCAAGCTCCCTTCAACTTTCCACTCTGCCATTCTTAGGATAGAGTCTTCATCCTTATGGTCTAAAGTGGTGCTGGAGGTCCAGTCATAACATTGTAGTTCTAAGCAGCAGAATAGAACAGAGTATGGTACCATGCCACATCCCTTCCAAGACTTCCCGAAACATCTCCCTATAACTTCAGCTTACTTGTTGACTCTGACTTAACCTAGCTACAATGGAATCTGACAAATACATTTTAAAACAATTTTTAATTCATGTTTGTGCTGGATCTTTGTTGCTGCCAGCAGTCTTTCTCTAGTTGCAGCAAGGGGGCTACTCTAGTTGCGGTGTGTGGGCATCTCACTGCAGTGGCTTCTCTTGTGGAGCGCGAGCTCAGTAGTTGTGGTGTGTGGGCTCAGTAATTGCAGCTCACAGACTCTAGAGTGCTGGCTCAATAGTTGTGGCTCTTGGGTTTAGCTGCCCCATGGCATGTGGGAGCTTCCCAGACCAGAGACTGAACCCAGGTCCCCTGCACTGGCAGGCGGATTCCCAACCGCTGGACCGCCAGGGAGATTCCTGATTCTTTTAGCCGAGAAGCAATATGCCAAGTGAACAACTGGGGTTCTCTTAATTTGTGAGATATTTGGAGAGTAGATATTTGGTAGGCAGCTAGACCCTGCACCACAACAGCCTAAAGGACAGCAGTGGGCATGGCCACTAGGAAATCCAGTTCATTCAGCCACACATACCCTTAGCGTCATTGAGCTGTCATAATGCGATAAGTGAAGTGAAGTCGCTCAGTCGTGTCCGACTCTTTGCGACCCCATGGACTGCAGCCTCTCAGGCTCCTCCGTCCATGGGATTTTCCAGGCAAGAGTACTGGAGTGAGGTGCCATTTCCTTCTCCAGAGGATCTTCCCGGCCCAGGAATCGAACCGGGGTCTCCCGCATTGCGGGCAGACGCTTTACCGTCTGAGCCACCAGGGAAGTCCAATGCGATAGCTACTTTTACTTTAAAACTTTCAGCTCCTTTTCATCTGTAGAAAGATACCAAGCGTGTCTGTCCTATTCATTCAACAAAATTTCCTGAATTCCAGCAACTGGCAGCGTAGTGCTGGAGAGGAAAAGATGAGAAGGATCCAGCTTTTGAGCCTCCCCTCACTTCATCGCCGCTGTCTTGCTCTGTAGACGCGTGCCACCTACGGACTCTCCACTCTCATGTGCTAACACGGCTGTGACCGCCGCAAAAGGGGAAATACTGTGGGGGAAGAAAAGAGTCATGGCATTTTAGGCAACACTGAGAACCCAGAAAATACGGAATGCAGTGTGAATATCTATTGTTTCAAGCGCAAGAGAGCTTTTTCCCTGAATGGGAAAAAGTTAGATTTAGTACCAAGAATAGAGTAAGAGCAATGTCGGCCAAGTGCCTTCATCTGAGAAATGAATTTCATTAGAGTCACAGTTATTGTCTATTGTCCTGATTGGTTGTTATAAATGAGCTGAGACCTAATTTCCATTTCAGTTCTCACAGTTGGCATTATTATTTCCCTTTGTGTAACTTTCGGGAAAAAATTCAATATGAATCAGATTTTGTTTTTAATTCCCACCAAAGAGACTTTTTTTTTTTAATACAATGAGAACAGATTCGGCCTTAGATCAAAATACTTATATCACAATGGAATACCTTTTCAGAGCACTACTGAGTCCTCTGCCTTTTATTGTTTCAGTGTCCCCACGACAGTTCCTGTCCTGATTTAGAACACAGTGCACCTGCTGCCTCCAACATTTGGCTTCCTTTAACCCAGCCTTCCTCTTTTAGTATTTTCCCCCCCATGATATTTACAAACCTGTGATTTTTTTTCACTGGATGCCTCCCAGTCAGAAGAACATACAAAACTCTCCAACTGCAAGGTAACACCCAATTTCCTGCTTCCCGCTCTTTCCCTGTTCTTTCAGGCAAAGTTTGGATCTTCAGCCTTCTCAGATTTGATCCATGAATGATCACATTATCTTCCAAATTTTCTTCCTTCAAATTCTGATGTTTGAAACCAAGGTTTAAAAAAATTGTAAAAACCACATGACATAAAACTTACTATCTTAACCATTTAAAATTTTACAGTGTAGTAGTAGTAGGTATAGTCACATTGATGGGAAAAAGATCTCCAGAGCCTTTTCATCTTCCCAAACTAAAACTCTATCTGTCAGGGAGCAAGAAATTTTCCTCTGCCTTTGTAGGTTCTTCTGGCTGGCCTAAGAATTAAATTGACACGAGACAGATTAATAGGAGAAAATCAAACAAAGTTTTAATAATATGGATACATAGGAGAGACCCAGAGAAACTAAGTCACTCCCTAAAATGGTCTCTGCCCGCACCTTGAATGCCATCTTCAGCTAATGACAAAGGAGCATGTTGGGTGTAGTGGTTTGGGATTTCAAAGGGGAGGGAGGCAATTCATACTGAAGATGGAACCGTCAGCAAATGCTTAATAAACAGTGTTTGCTGGGCCAGGCAGAGACGATGGGATACACAGTAGATTGGTATCTCTAGGCCCTGCTGAGTCTCCTTCATCACATCCCATGCAAGTTCTTTGCCAAGATCTCAGGTGATCTCTGTATTTGGGAAACAGGCCCTTTATCTAAGTTCTTTTAGGCTAGTCAGAGGTTCTTCCTGAGTCTTGGGCCTTGGTTGTTTTCAGCTCAAAATAATTGAAGAGACACATTTTAGGATAGCAAATTTTGCTCATTAAATGACAACTCCCAGGACTTCCCTGGTGGTCCAGTGGCTAAGACTCTGAGCTCCCAATGCAGGGGGACTGGGTTTTGATCCCTGGCCAGGGAACTAGATCCCACATGCTTCATCCAAGAGTCTGCATGCCACAAATAGAGTTCCTGCATGCTGCAACGAAGACCAAAGATCCTGCGTGCCACAGTGAGACCTGGCACAGCCAATTAATATCTGAACACAAAGATAACACCCCACTCACAGTTCCCTATTTTTCCCTCCCTTCAATTCCTGGAAACCACATTCTACCTTTTGTTTCTATGAATCTGACTAGACCAATACCTCATAAATGAAATCACGTTGTATTTGTCTTTCGTGACTGGCTTATTTCACTTAACATAATATCCTCGAGGTTCATCCACGCTGTAGCATGTGACAGGATTCCCTTCCTTTCTAAGCCTGAATAATATTTCACTGTATGTAGAGACCACATTTTAGAATCCTTTCATACCTCAACGGACATTTGTGTTGCTTCCGCCTCTGGGCTATGCATAATATTGCTATGAATGCGGGTATATAGGTGTCTGTTTGAGACCCAGCTTTCAACCCTTTTGGATAAATATCCAGAAGTGGGATTGCTGGACCATGTGATAGTTCTATTTCTAACTTCTTGCGGAACTTCCTTACTGTTTTCCTCTTTCAGTTTTAACCCAGAGATATGTAAATGTTAATCTTTTTGCAAAGTCAGAAGTGTATATCAAAGAAATACCAATGTTTTTGGCAGATACAGAAAAAAAGGGTGGAGCAGAGTTTATACCAATTGAAATGATCAAAGTGAAGTTATAATGAAGTCACAGCAGTGAGCCTTTCATTTTGAGGGCAGACTTGAAAACGTATCTTCATTTTCAATCTGATATTCACTTCTTTATATTATTTTTTTTTACTTCCTCTCATTAAACCCCATTTTCCTTCAGTAGAATCAGTTCTCCGATATACAGAGAAGTCAGAGGTCACTTTTTTCCCCCATCTGGCTCTCTTTAATTGTTAGACAGGTGAAATAAAACTAGACAGAAACCAAAGCCCCTGCATGTGCGTCATTACATAAGTATTTCTATGGCTAAAGTTTCTGGTCAGGTGGAGGTATCAGTAAGTTTGATGTCAAGCACCTTTACACTAGATTTCTCTGATTGTTGTTAAAACACATACACATGCAGGGTCCCATCTCTTAAGCAGTCTAACTGAACTTTTGGGGGGTTCAAACTCAGCCTAAGTGGCAGTTAGCAAAACGAGCATGACAGATGCCAGCATTGGAAGGTTTCCATCTTTTTCTTCCAACCATTTGAAAGAATGGGAAAAGATGGTTTTTTTGTTTTGTTTTTTAAAATTTGGCCATGTTGTGTGTCTTGTGGGATCTTAGCTCCCTGACTAGGAATTGAACCCATGCCCTTGGCAATGAAAATGTGCAGTCCTAACTACTGAACCCCTGAGGAATTCCCTAAAACGTGGTTTTTTTTTTTTTTCAAATTTATTTCTTTATTGGAGTATAGTTGATTTACAATGTTGTGCCAATCTCTGCTGTACAGCAAAGTGACTCAGTTATATGCTTATATTCCATTATGGTTTATCACAAAATATTGGCTATAGTTTCCTGTGGTATACAGTAGGATTTTGTTGTGTATGTATCCTGAATATAATAGCTTACATCTGCTAGTACCAAACTCCCAGTCATTCCCTCTACCTTCCCCCTTGGCAAATACAAGTCTGTTCTCTATGTTTGTGAGTCTGTTTTGTAGATAGATTCATTTGTGTCATAGTTTAGATTCCACATATAAGTAGTTTGGTATTTGTCTTTCTCTTTCTAACTTCACTTAATATGATAATCTCTAGTTGCATCTAGGTTGCTGCAAATGGCATTATTTCATTCTCTTTTACAGCTGAATAGCTCAATAAAAGACAGAAATGGTCTGGACCTAACAGAAGCAGAAGATACTAAGAGGAGGTGGCAAGAATACACAGAAGAATGGTACAAAAAAGATCTTCACGACCAATATAATCACAATGGTGTGATCACTCACCTAGAGCCAGACATCCTGGAATGTGAAGTCAAGTGGGCTTTAGAAAGCATCTCTACGAACAAAGCTAGTGGAGGTGATGGAATTCCAGTGGAGCTAGTTCAAATCCTGAAAGATGATGTTGTGAAAGTGCTGCACTCAATATGCCAGCAAATTTGGAAAACTCGGCAGAGGCCACAGGATTAGAAAAGGTCAGTTTTCATTCCAATCCCAAAGAAAGGCAATGCCAAAGAATGCTCAAACTACCGCACAACTGCACTCATCTCATACACTAGTAAAGTAATGCTCAAAATGCTCCAAGCCAAGCTTCAGCAATACGTGAACCATCAAATTCCAGATGTTCAAGCTGGTTTTAGAAAAGGCAGAGGAACCAGAGATCAAATTGCCAACATCCACTGGATCATCGAAAAAGCAAGAGAGTTCCAGAAAAACATCTATTTCTGCTTTATTGACTATGCCAAAGCCTTTGATGGAAAACTCAGCAGTGGCCACAGGACTGGAAAAGGTCAGTTTTCATTCCAATTCCAAAGAAAGGCAATGCCAAAGAATGCTCAAACTACCGCACAATTGCACTCATCTCACATGCTAGTAAAGTAATGCTCAAAATTCTCCAAGCCAGGCTTCAGCAATATGTGAACCATGAACTTCCAGATGTTCAAGCTGGTTTTAGAAAAGGCAGAGGAATCAGAGATCAAATTTCCAACATCCACTGGATCATCGAAAAAGCAAGAGAGTTCCAGAAAAACATCTATTTCTGCTTTATTGACTATGCCAAAGCCTTTGACTGTGTGGATCACAAGAAACTGTGGAAAATTCTGAAAGAGATGGGAATACCAGACCACCTGACCTGCCTCTTGAGAAACCTATATGCAGGTCAGGAAGCAACAGTTAGAAGTGGGCATGGAACAGACTGGTTCCAAATAGGAAAAGAAGTACATCAAGGCTGTATATTGTCACCCTGCTTATTTAATTTCTATGCAGAGTACATCATGAGAAATGCTGGACTGGAAGAAGCACAAGGTGGAATCAACATTGCCAGGAGAAATATCAATAACCTCAGATATGCAGATGACACCACCCTTATGGCAGAAAGGGAAGAAGAACTAAAAAGCCTCTTGATGAAAGTGAAAGAGGAGAGTGAAAAAGTTGGCTTAAAGCTCAACATTCAAAAAACGAAGATCACGGCATCTGGTCCCATCACTTCATGTGAAATAAATGGGGAAACAATGAGAGGCTTTATTTTTCGGGGCTCCAAAATCACTGCAGATGGTGACTGCAGCCATGAAATTAAAAGACGCTTACTCCTTGGAAGAAAAGTTAAGACCAACCTAGATAGCCTATTGAAAAGCAGAGACACTACTTTGCCGACTAAGGTCCGTCTAGTCAAGGCTATGGTTTTTCCAGTGTCATGTGAGAGTTGGACTGTGAAGAAAGCTGAGCGCTGAAGTGATGCTTTTGAACTGTGGTGTTGGAGAAGACTCTTGAGAGTCCCTTGGACTGCAAGGAGATCCAACCAGTCCATTCTAAAGGAGATCAGCCCTGGGTATTCCCTGAAGGAATGATGCTAAAGCTGAAATTCCAGTACTTTGGCCACCTCATGAGAAGAGTTGACTCATTGGAAAAGACTCTCATGCTGGGAGGGATTGGGGGCAGGAGGAAAAGGGGACGACCGAGGATGAGATGGCTGGATGGCATCACCGACTCAATGGATGTGAGTTTGAGTGAACTCTGGGAGATGGTGATGGACAGGGAGGCCTGGCTGCGATTCATAGGGTCGCAAAGAGTCGGACACAACTGAGCGACTGAACCGAACTGAAATTTTATTTTTAAACTATCCCTTTGATAAAAAACACAAAACAACAAAAACTTTCTAGATATGACAATAACATTAACTTAGCTTTTTAGGTACATACTTTATCCTTAGGGAAGTGAGAAGGGTATATATTTCACACGCTCCAATCCAGGCCTTTGTTCCCTGTAACCTGTTATAAGCTGAGAGGCACCCTGGGGATCAAAACCTTCCTTCCATGCATCTTCAATCATAGACTGAATTTTTGGAATGCAAGGAACTGACATACCTAAAATTATACAAAGCAAACATGTAATATGACAGTTACTAAAGTACTGAATAATATTTAGCAGTACATCATATATTCTACAAGAACCTATCATTTTTAGGACAGTTATTTCTGACATCTACTATATCATTTTCTCTTCCTACAACCAGAATGAAGATTTTTAATGCAAATATCCACTAAAATACATCTTTATTAAAGCTATTAATTTTAATATGCATAGTATATATTAATTCATTCCACATCATATGTACTTTGTTAGATAGTAAATTCAGAGTCTGTATTTCACATACCTTTCAAGCTATCATCATAAGCATCATTTTGCAATAATGATGAAAGCAGCATTTGGAAATTTCTGTAACCACAACCCCAACCTTTATCACCAAAAGATGAATGAAAGTGATCCACTCCTGCAGAGAGCCACACGCGCCTCACATCTGCGGCAGCATTCTGATAATACCTATAAAGTGCTTCCATAATTCCTAAAGTGGAAGAGATTTAGAAGGTTTAGAAGCGTATCACCTTTCTATGTCTGTCTCATACATTTCCAGTATCAATCTCTTTCTCAAGGCACATGTAAATCCTGCCAATTCCATCTTCTAGCTTTTTACTAACATAGTCTTAGTTATTGTCCTGCTTGTTTTACACATTGCAAGGTTCCTAACACTAGCATATTACTTACTATGCTGAATTGAAATTGTTTGCCTTTTTCCTTTCTGCATCTGCAGGGCCTAGCACATAAAAGTACACTGCTGAATGAATGTTCTTCTCATCTCTCCATTTTATTATACATTGTGCTGGACATCATTTTCTCTGAAGCTCAGTTCTAATTAATTTGCTCCTAATTTAAAAACTTCATTATGGTTTATCACAGTGAGTTGATTTTTATGTGATATAATTACTTCCAGTTGGCATAAAAAAATACCAAGATCTACAGAAGGAATTATTTTTATGTACATATATATATATAATTATTTTAACTTTTTATTTTATATTGAGTATACTTGATTAACATTAACAATGTGATAGTTTCAGGTATACAGCAAAGTGATTCAGTTATACATAATTCTGTTCTTTTTCAAATTCTTTTTCCCATTACAATTATTATATAATATTGAACGGAGTTCCCTGGGCTATACAGTAGGTCCTTGCTGGTTATCCATTTGAAGGGTATAAACATTTAAAGACAATATAAAAGGATATGTTTATGATGTCAAAGATGGAGGAATTTCTTAAATAAGACACTTAGGACACAAGCGAAGGGCAAGACTGAGAAATCTGATTACATTCAAATTTAAAATTCTGCCTAATTAAAGACACCATACACAAAATTTGGGTTTCCCTGATAGCTCAGTTGGTAAAGAATCTGCCTGCAGTGCAGGAGACCCCAGTTCAATTCCTGGGTTGGAAAGATCCGCTGGAGAAGGGATATGCTACCCACTTCAGTATTCTCGGGCTTCCCTTGTAGCTCAGCTGGTGAAGAATCCACCTGCAATGCGGGAGATCTGGGTTCAAGGCAAATTATGGATTTGAAAAAGAAAACTGCTCCTCATATCATCAATGAAGAAATAATATCTTGAATAGTTAACGGACTGCCAAAAATCAGTAAGAAAAAGACAAATAATCCAACGGAGACAAGAAAAGGGACTAGGTTATTTACAGAAGAAACGAACTCAGGAGTCATCAGAGAAATACAATTAAGAGATGTATCTTACCATTAAATGGCAAAAACTTAAGAGTCACAATATAAAGTGTGAGTCAAAAACACAACGACCTAATGTAGGTTACAAGCATTCTAGAAAACAACTCCATAATACTCTTAACGAAATCAATTATGCGAATGTCCTTTAATCTAGTATTTCTAGTCTGGATGTTAGAGAAACTTTTGAGGAGGAGACCTGTTCATAAGTTTTAAGAATAAAACACTGGAAATAATGTAAGTCGTAACAGCAAATTCTTTCAGCAAAGTGAAAGCAGCACAGTTTAAGAATCAACATATTTAAGCAAATCCAATCAGAGCACACATATTGTACACCAACTTACACACAGTTTAAAATATAAAAGATTATGTATTATTATGGAAACTTACACACAAGATAAAATCACTAAAACATATATGAGATTGATAAATACCAAATTCGGGATAATGATTCCCTTTGTGGAGGAGAAATTGGAAATCAAAGAGGGGTACACAAGGGGTTTAAAATACATATAAAAGTTTTTACAGCTTAAAAACATTAAGTTTCATAAAAATTGGGTGGCAGGAACAAAGCTGTTTCCATATAATCTTTTTTTAACTATACTAACAGATATATTTTTTAAAAATGTGGAAGATATCAGGGAAAAATACATTCTTTGAAACAAGGCAGATCTGATTGTGAATATCAACTGGGCCAATAACTAGCTACGCAACCTTACCTTGTGCTAACTTGCTTCAGTCATGTCTGACTCTTTGCAACCTTATAGACTGTAGCCCTCCAGGCTCCTCTGTCCATGGGATTTCCCAGACAAGAATACTGGAGTGGGTTGCCATGCCCTTCTCCAGGGGATCTTCCCAACCCAGGGATTGAAACTGGGTCTCTTATGTCCCCTGCATTGGAAGGCAGGTTCTTTACCACTAGCACCACCTGGGAAGCCCAACCTTACCTTAGGAAAGTAATTTAATCTCTCTAAGACACAATTTCCTCATCCAGAAAAATCTAATACACAAGATTTTTCTTTTGAGAGTTACATGATACAATATATATAAAGGTCTTAGTGTCTAAAACTATACTGAACAATATGGCAGAAACTATTTGCATATGGTTATCTGAACACCTGAAATGTGGCTTGTCCAAACTCAGATGTTCTGCAAACTAAAATACACACTGCATTTTAAAGACTGTACAAAGATTGCAAAATACTGCACTGATAATTTTTAATACTGATTACACATTGAAATATATTTTGGACATACTGGAAAAATATTAAAATTAATTTCCCTAGTCTTTATTTTTCTAATGTGACTATTGGAAATTTAAAATTATTTATGTGGCTCACTTACATTCTACTAGACAGCAATTGTCTGGAAAATAGTAAGCTCTCAATAAAAACTATTCTCAAAGGTCTGTTTTCAAATGTCAAGTAAATTGATACAAGATAAAAGTGAATCATTTACTATAAAAATAAAAGGTCAGGAGTTTTAAAACAACACACAAAAAAATTATTTGAATACATGGTCTTACCTAAAACTATATAAACTGTGGGTTGTGAAAATCAAGCACAATTCAAATAATCCTATTACTTCAGTGACATATGCAATATTAAAACCATGATTTGGATGTTTAAATACTCACCAGATGTTTTTGTTTTTCCATCATCAACACCAATAGCTAGTGATTCCATCATATCAGCTTTTCTTCTATGAAATTCAGATGGATGCATTCTTCCCCTATTTACTTCCATCTCCATATTTCGTAGCTGCTGTTGTTTGTATCCTCCAGAATTATCTAAACCATATTGTCTCTATTGAACATAAAAACAAATGACTTAATTTTTATGTCCCTTTATATCAATGAGGTAAAAAATTTACTATTTTATATATCTGGAAATACATTTTGAAATATTCTGATTTATAGACTTCTATATGAGTCAACTTACAGATTTTTATGAAAAATAATCACACACACACAAAAAATCCCTGAGTTAATAATAGCCTTTCTCTACAAACAACCATCATGGCAAGAGACTTGTTTTCCTTGAAGTAGGGAAAGTAGAGAATCCAATCTTCCTATTAATAGTAATGTGAAAAGCAGATGAGTTCTGACCATACTGCTGATTTTTTTCAAGATAACCTGTCAAGGAACCTGTACTTGTTACTTGGTTCCTAGGCTAGCCTAGAAATGCCTACTTAATCCACAATTCACTCAGGTATTTACTCTATGCAGTAAATGAACTATGTTTTTGCACACTGACAGAAAACCTAAAATAATATGTTAAAACAGCCCCTACAAAAATATTTCTAGATCTAAACAACTAACCTGCAGAGTTACATAATAAACTTATACTCCCTTAAACATTGAAAACTGTTGTACTGATAATATAAGGTAGAGAAGATATAGGAAAAGTCAACTTTTTTCTGCTCTGAATCTTGGTGGGAAAATAATTATGCAAATAGATGAACCATGGATGAGAAAAATAGCCTAAATTAGACATTGTAAAGAAAGAATGGCCATGTGCAAGAAATCAGAGGAAAGAAAGTTAGAGGTCAAACAAGTTCAGGAAGATTATGATATGTACAATGCATATTAGTATATTAAAGGCTTTAAGAAGACATCAGGTACACAAACCTGTTTAATTGAACATTTTCAAATCTATTCATTCATAAACCCTTTTTATTCAGACATTATCCTATAAGCACATAGAAAAAGAACATTTAAAATCTATGAGCATTATTAGCAAATGACTACATAGTCCACAGCAAGTTAGGACTGAAAAGAGTAGAAAAAGCTATTAAAATATAAAAGAAGCTACCAGTTTAGTTCAGTAGATACTGCCATTCACCTAAGATAGGCTCAACCTTCATAAAAAAGCACTTTCCGTTAAAAATGGTTCTTTCTAAATTCCTGAACTGCAGTCACTAAAAGAATTTAAGACTCAGGAGACATTAATTCTAAGTTTCTGTTTTAAGTATTTATGCAAACATTTAAAATTCTGAGTCTCAATTTCTTAGTTTTCTCCATTAACATAGGTTTAAAAGTAGGCTTCACCAATGGCACCCCACTCCAGTACTCTTGCCTGGAAAATCCCATGGACAGAGGAGCCTGGTGGGCTGCAGTCCATGGGGTCGCTAGGAGTTGGGCACGACTGAGCGACTTCACTTTCACTTTTCACTTTCATGCATTAGAGAAGGAAATGGCAGCCCACTCCAGTGTTCTTGCCTGGAGAATCCCAGGGACAGAGGATCCTAGTGGGCTGCTGTCTATGAGGTTGCACAGAGTCGGACACAACTGAAGCTACTTAGCAGCAGCAGTAATCCTGAACAATTAAGCTATATAAGCACTCTTTGTTTCCATTTCTTCCTCTGCTGTTCAAAAAAAAAAAAAAAACAATCTAAAATAACTTCATGTTGTATGGAAGACTGTAAGATACTTTACATCAGGGTCCCCAACTCCAGGGCCACAGATGGGTACCAGTTCATGACCTGTTCGGAACCAGGCCACACAGCCAGAGATGAACAGTAGGTGAGTGAGCAAAGTTTCATCTGTATTTACAGCTGCTCCCCATCACTGGCATTACTATCTGAAACTTTTGCCAGATCAGCAGCAGCATAATAAACATAATGCACTTGAATTAACCTGAAACCATTCTCCCTGCCACTCCAGGTCCATGAAAAAACTGTCTTGGTCCCTGGTGCCAAAAAAGTTGGGGACTGCCACTTTATAAGAAGTGTTTGCTCCAGTATGTAAATGCATACTTATGAATGGTGGTTGTTATGAACTATAAAAAATATACGTAAAAAATATTTTGTATTATAATAAAGACAAAAATAAGAAGCTGAAGTCTTAACAGTGTGTTTGAAAAATAAGAACTCTAACTAAACCAAAATAATATAATTAATCTTGTACCTGCAGCTTCTGAAATTCTTCCATTTCTTGTCTTGATTCTTCAGACCTCCTCTTTCTGTCTTCTTCTTGTTGAAGCTGTTGAGCCAACTCTAGATCTCTAGAACACTGGACTCTATTCACACCTATTATGTATTTTTAACATTTAGAATAAGAGACTGAAATCAAGGCTATGTACTATGTTAGTACATATTTTTAAAATGGAGTAAAGGCTATTATTTTGCCGTTTATTCATGACTATGATGTCATAGAAACACTGAGTATAAATCCAGCAGAACTTGAACTGCCTCTGTAAGGGTACAACCTCCACTTAAATCACTAATATTCACTGAGTGTTTAGGCTGTGACAAGCACTTCTCATTAATTATCATTAATTATCTCATTTGCATCTTCATAACAGTTAGGAAGTTAAGTATTAATATCTATTGAAGAAACCAGAACTTAGAGAAATTAAGTAGCACCCTGGAGTGGTGCCCCTCATTAATACATATAAGGCAGACTGGTTTTTAAGAGAAATACTTGGTCGGGGGGGTGGAAATAATTAAGAGAATAAAAAAACAAGTGAGCAAAGTATAGATATCAGATCATAACCTAATGTCTGACCTCAAGCAAATGGTATAACTTGCCCATTTTGCTCTCTATCCAGTGTCCTACACATCCATTATTCAGTGCCCTCTGGCTAGCATCTCCTTGACCTCCCAATTTGATGGTTTAATTATGTATCTGAATATTCTTTCTTTCCCTTCAAATCTCTCAGCCTCTGATACCTCTTCCTAATTGGTCCTCACTTTTACTGGTGGAAATACACAACCCAAAACTGATTTTTAGCATACTTATGAAGCTATCTACAGTGATTCACTCAGAGTCACCTCAGACTCCAGCCTATGGAGCACACATAGCCTATGTGTAAGCCTATGGAGGTTACAGAATAACTCATGCACCCACACAAAGCCTGGGTCTCCCTGGTGGCTCAGTGGTAAAGAATCTGCCTGAGACCTGGTTTAGATCCTGGAGTTGGGTAGATCCCCTGGAGGAGGGCATGGCAACCCACTCCAGTACCCTTGCCTAGAGAATACCATGGACAGAGGAGCCTGGTGGGTTGCAGTCCATAGGGTCACACAGAGTTGGACAGGACTGAAGTGACTCAGTAGCAGCAGCAGCATACAAAGCTTATCATAAACAAAGAATTATCAGAAACTCAACTTCAGAGTTATTCTTCCACCGAAGAACTGTTCCATCTTTACTCCAGCAATTCTCATCTTGGTATTAGGCTGAGTGATGGGGTAATGCTGTCCATGGACATCACTAACTGTACTAGGATCACTGATAATGAATACTAGAAACCTCTGCAGTAACAGGAGATATCTATGTACCTTAAGAAACTGATATCCAGTAGAACACAATTGGTTTCTCTTTTTGTCTACTTTATATTTTGTTTCAATGGTATTGAAACAATATAGGATCTTCCACTTCTAAGGCACCATCATGATTACTTAATCAATGCCGCTAGCAAAAAAGATAGGGAAACAAAAGAAAACTTTAGAATCTCTTACAAAACTAGTCAGTGGTAAAAGAAGCTAGAAGAGTAGTTGAAAATGTACTCAAAAAACTTTGAAGTCACATACTTCACATTCTTTTTAAAATTACATGTGCCATATGGCAGCTTCTAAGTTCATAAACAATTTTTACTGATAAGATATTAAATTCAATTACTTCCAGCTGCTGAAAGAATGGCCTCAACTTTCAAATCAAAAGTATTTTAAATGGTACAATATTTCACTGTCTTCTGATGTTCTGGGTCAAAACCCTGGATGCACACCCCTAATTCAATTGTGGGTCACACCAGTTAATCCTTTACAGTCTTTTCTGTGAAAAATCTTTGCCAAGTTGGAGCTGTATTAAAATTTTTTTAAGGGACAGATTTATTCTTAACCAATGTGCTTTCCTCCCCTCTATAACACTAATCTAAAAAGTAGAAAATGTCCTAGGAAGTAGAAATTAAATCATAACATCCTTATCTTTAAACATATAGTCATACCTTGTCCAAAGCTGCTTTCTTCCAAATGCAAGTCAACATGTTCCTGCAGAATATGGTAGTTTGTACAGATGAGCCCACACATAGGGCAGTCATAGAGTAGTTGATTACAGTCTGTATTAGAGATATAATTTGGTTGGTTTTATTTTTAAAATCTTTAGATTTTTCACATCAAGTCAAAGACTGTCTACTACTCACTAACTTTATTAAGTAAAAGCTCTTTGTAGTTGGATTTAAAGCAATTTTCTACTTCTAGATGAAAGACTGAGCATAAGCACAAACCTCTTATCACTACAGTGAAAGAAAATATTAATTATAAATATTCAGCTCTATAGTCAAAATAAGAAAAGTAGAAAGGAAAATCAAATGGTAAATAGTGGTCAGTCTAGATATGGATTTTGGGGGCTGGATTCTGAGTATCCTCCAAACTAAGCGGTGATATGCAGAATTCAGCACTCAGCATAAAGCTGGACTCGGATCAAATGCCCTAGTTGGGAGCATAAGATCAAAGAGCTGCATCCATTAACCAGTACTTCAGACAAACAGGTACAACTTGCCCAAGAGAGAAATGGTACCTCTATAAGACCAAGACCTAGCTGATACTGGGTACAGAAGATGTTATTAGAAAATTACAAATTAAAATAAAACAGCACTACATATATATTAGAATGAACAAAATCTGGCTAGTCAAAATCTGTATGATCAAAACTCTGGTTTTTTCCTAGTCATGTATGGATGTAAGAGTTGGACCGTAAAGAAGACTGAGCGCTGAAGAACTGATGCTTTTGAACTGTGGTGCTGGAGAAGACTTCTGAGGGTCCCTTGGACAGCAAAGAGATCAAACCAGCTAATCCTGAGGGAAATCAACCCTGAACATACATTGGAAGGACCGATGCTGAAGCTGAAGCTCCAATACTTTGGCCACCTGATATGAAGAGCCAATTCTTTGGAAAAGACCTATGATGCTGGAAAAGACTAAGGACAAGAGGAGGAGCAGGTGACAGAGAATGAGATGGTTGGATGGCATCACTGACGCAACGGACAGGAGTTTGAGCAAACTCAGGGATATACTGAAGGACAGGGAAGCCTGGTGTGCCACAGTTCATGCGGGTCACAAACAGTTGGATGTGACTTAGTGACTAAACAACAACAACAAAATCACTGACAATACCAAATGCTGGGAAGGACATGAACTCTCATTCACTGCTGGTGGGAATGCAAAATGGTCCAATCCCTTTGAAAAAGTCTGGCAATTTCTTATAAAACCAAACATACTATTACTACATGATCCAAAAATCACGAATTCCCTTGTTTTCACCAAAATGAATTGAAAACTTCTGTCCACACAAAAGCCAGTACACTTTATAGCAGCTTTATTCGTAATTGCCAAAACTTGGAAGCATCCAAAGGGACCTTCAGTAGGTGACCAGATAAACTGTGGAACATCCAAAAGAGTATTATCCAATTAAAAAAAAAGCTATTAAGCTATAAAAAGACGTGGAGGAATCTTAAATGCACATTGCTAAATGAAATAAACCAATATGAAAAAGCTACATGGCATGTGATTCCAATTATATGACATTCTAAAAAAAGGCAAAAATATGTAGACAGTAAAAAGATCAATGGTAGCCAGTGGCCACACGGAGGGAAGGATGAACAGGTGGAGCACAGGGGATTTTCAGGGCAGTGAAGCTATTCTGTATGATACTAAATACTAAATGGTGGGTTCATGTCATTATACATGTGTCAAAACCTGCGTACATCACCAAGAGTGAACCCCAATATAAACATGGGCTTTTGGTGACATTGACATCAATGCAGATTCACTGACTTTGACAAATCTATCACTTGGTATGGGTTGCTGAATGCTGGGGGAATTTAGGAGGATATAGGGACAGAGAGTACTTGGGTACTCCCTGTATTTTCTACTCAATTTTACTGTGAACCTGAACTTTCCAAAAAAATAGCATTTATTAAAATTCAAAAAAAAAAAATATGCACTCTCCTTCAGTTCAGTCGCTCAGTCGTCTCCAACTCTTTGCAACCCATGAACCACAGCACGCCAGGCCTCCCTGTCCATCACCAACTCCCGGAGTTCACTCAAATTCATGTCCATCGAGTCCGTGATGCCATCCAGCCATCTCATCTTCTCTCGTCCCCTTTTCCTCCTGCCCCCCATCTCTCCCAGCATCAGGGTCTTTTCCAATGAGTCAACTCTTCGCATGAGGTGGCCAAAGTACTGGAGTTTCAGCTTCAGCATCAGTCCTTCCAACGAACACCCAGGACTGATCTCCTTTAGAATGGACTGGTTGGATCTCCTTGCAGTCCAAGGGACTCTCATGAGTTTTCTCCAACACCACAGTTCAAAAGCATCAATTCTTTGGCGCTCAGCTTTCTTCACAGTCCAATTCTCACATCCATACATGACCACAGGAAAAGCCATAGCCTTAACTAGACAGATCTTTGCTGGCAAAGTAATATCTCTGCTTTTGAATAACTATCTAGGTTGGTCATAACTTTCCTTCCAAGGAGTAAGCATGTTTTAATTTCATGGCTGCAGTCACCATTTGCAGTGATTTTGGAGCTCCCCCAAAATAAAGTCTGACACTGTTCTGTTTCCCCATCTATTTCCCATGAAGTGATGGGACCAGATGCCATGATCTTCATTTTCTGTATGTTGAGCTTTAAGCCAACTTTTTCACTCTCCACTTTCACTTTCATCAAGAGGCTTTTTATAGCTCTTCACTTTCTGCCATAAGGATGGTGTCATCTGCATATCTGAGGTGATTGATATTTCTCCCAGCAATCTTGATTCCAGCTTGTGCTTTTTCCAGCCCAGCGTTTCTCATGATGTACTCTGCGTATAAGTTAAATAAGCAGGGTGACAATATACAGCCTTGATGTACTTCTTTTCCTATTTGGAACCAGTCTGTTGTTCCATGTCCAGTTCTAAGTGTTGCTTCCTGACCTGCATATAGGTTTCTCTCCTTAACCTTTCATAAAAATTATTCAAATGAATCAGACTTAAATGTAAAATTCAAAACTTCTAGAAGATAACATGGGAAAGGTGATCTTGGGTTTGGCAGAGTTTTGATACAACACCAAAAGCACAAGCCATGAAAAAAGAAATCAAATAAGGCAAACTTCATTAAAAGTAAAAACTTCTGATCTGTGAAAGACACTGTTAAGAGAATGAAAAGACAAGTCTCAGACTGGGAGAAAATATCTGTGAAGTATTTGCAAAATCCAATAAAGGACTTGCATCCACAATATATAAATTATTCTTAAAACTCAACAGTATCAAAGAGACACATGATTCTAAATGTGTATGCACCAACAACAGAACCTCACAATATATGAAACAAGTCTGATAGAGTCTAAAGAAAAAACAGACAAATATACTGAGATATATAGATATATAGAGATCATAATAGGGAACTTTAATCTCCTTCCAAAAACTGGTAGAACTGCTGGACAGGAAATCAGTAAGGACATGGAAGATCTGAACACAATCAAACACACACTCTAACTGACAAATATAGAACATTTGATCCAACAACATCAGAATACACATTTTTTTCCTCAAATGTCTATGGACCATGTGAACATGTGCTAAAACAGAGCATATCCCATATCTTAGGCCATAAAACAAGTTTCAATAACTTCAACAAGTTCAAAAGAACTTAAATCATAGTTTGCTCTCTGATCAAAAAAGAATCAAAGTAGAACTCAGTAACAAAATCACAATCCCAGAGAATCCAGATGCCACTGGCCTGGGTGGTAAATAAAAGAATACCCTCTGGAAACTGGTCTTCCCTGTGGCTTAGATGGTAAAGAATCTGCCTGCAACGCAAGAGACCCAGGTTCTATCCCTCGGTTGGAAAGATCCCCTGGAGAAGGAAATGGCAACCCACTCCAGTATTCGTGCCTGGAGAATTTCATGGACAGAAGAACCTTGTAGGCTACAGTCCATGAGATCACAAAGAGTCAGACAGGACGGAGCAACTAACATTTTCATTTTCACTTTCTTCCTCTGGAAACTAGACTGTGAGTCTACTTCTCCTCAGAAAGTTTCTACAGCTACTTTCAAAGTAGATGAAACAATTTATTGTTTGCATCAAAGTTCTTTTCCGTTATAGTAGTTTCATATTATGCCATTCAATAATGGCAAATGAGCAATGCTATAAACTGAAACTAAAAACACATTCGTAGTAATCTTATTTACAAACCAATTTTTGGGATACTACCTATTAAATTGAGACTAATGCTACTTATTATATAAAATGAATACTTTACCTTCTAACGGAGTGTCTAAAAGATCAGCATGCTTTGTTTTCACATGAGTTTCCATATCTTGACTGTCATCTTCTATTTTTCCACAGAATGGACATTCAGGAGGACTGTACATCGTTTCATAAACTGATTCTTTAATTTTGGTCCGGTCAGACTGTCTTTCCGTACTTTTCAGGAATTTTCCAGATTCAGTTAAGTTCTCTGAATAAAAGTCTTTATGTTGTAAAGTGCCATCATTAGGCAGGCTTGAGCGGAAATCTTCGGTTGATTAGATGCACAAGCTGAATGAATACTTGAATTAATGTCTGCTCTACACCGTAGGCTGCTGGCCTTCCTGTTATCAGAAGCTCCATACTGTACTGTATTAATCCTCTCAAAGTTTCTTTCTAGTTCATTTTGCTCAAAATGAGCAGTTTCAATATGAAAACACATTTCATCATAATTCACACCTGACAACTTGCAAAATGGACATATAACTTCATTTTCCATGTGAACAATTAGGTGAGCCTTCATGTCTGGTTCTGAGGATACTGTTTCACCACAAATATCACAAGATAGCATGGTAGAGCAGGTAACTAGAAAAGAATACATGTTATTTATGTGAGAAAGTAAGAAGTGAAGAAAAAGAAAATATATTTTATAAAAGGATTTGGAACAACTATATTTGTTATTTATAACTAGATTATTTAGGTGAAGAAATTTTCAATGTCCTTGCTGCTGCTGCTGCGTCACTTTAGTCGTATCCGACTCTGTGCGACCCCAAAGACGGCAGCCCACTAGGCTCCCCTGTCCCTGGGATTCTCCAGGCAAGAATACTGGAGTGGGTTGCCATTTCCTTCTCCAATGCATGAAAGTGAAAAGTGAAAGTGAAGTCGCTCAGTCGTGCCTGACTCTTAGCGACCCCATGGACTGGCCTACCAGGCTCCTCTGTCCATGGGATTTGCCAGGCAAGAGTACTGGAGTGGGGTGCCATTGCCTTCTCCGTTCAATGTCCTTACTGTTCCTCAAATATACTAATATATTTTAAAATCTCAACTACTGTATTTCAAGTTTATGGTTTGGATAAAACAAAGGCAAAGTGAAAGTGAAGTTGCTCAGCCGTGTTTGACTTTTATGGACTGTAGTCCACCAGGCTCTTCCATCCATGGGGTTTTCCAGGTAAGAATACTAGAGTGAGTTCTTATTCCTTCTCCAAGGGATCTTCCTGACCTAGGGATGGAGCCCTGGGTCAGACTCTTTACTGTCTGAGCCACCAGGGAATCCCTAAACAAGGCAATGATACTACAAATTGAAATAAAAAATTTTTCAAAAATTTCAAAGTGTGTCTGGACTGAGGTGAAGAAAAAATAATGTATATAAACTCACCCAGGTAAAATAAGCCAAGTAAGAGAAAACAAAGAGAAGAAACTTATCAACCAATATATCTAAATACAAAAACTTTAAAGTTATTAACAATGAGTTCCGCAAATAAACAAATTTCATAATAGCAGCTAACAGTTGAAGAGTTTTACATGTCAAACTAATTTAAGCACCATTATTATCATTCTGGGCTTCACTGATGGCTCAGTGGTAAAGAATTTACCTGCAATGCAGGAGACGCAGGTTGGATCCCTGGGTCCGGAAGATCCCCTAGAGGAGGGCATAGCAACCCACTCCAGTATTCTTGCCATGAAAATCCCATGTACAGAGGAGCCTGTCAGGCTATAGTCCATGCGGTTGTAAGGACTGAATTGACTGGACACACACGATCATTCTAAATGAAGGAAACTGGCTCAAAGTCACCAGCACCAGAAAATGATTAGCCCAAATGCTAACCCAGTCAGGCTCCAGAGCTGCACTCTCCACCCAAAATATAAAGCACAGTGAACACAGTTAAAAAGAGCACTGATTCCAGAGTCAAGAGAACTGGGTTATAATCTCAGGTTTCATAATTTTAGATGACACACCTCACCTTTCCGAGGTTTGGCCTACAAAATGAGCTGTACTGAATCAGCAGTCACTTCTGGGTTTTACTAAGTTCTGGCTATGACACAAATTTTGCTAAAAATTTTTTTAAAGCAAGCACAGTCACAACCTTTCTACTACCTAGACTATCTTTCAGCTAGAAACTGTTTCAAAACAAAGAGAAAGTGAAAATAAGGAAACTACCCCCATCATTTAAATAAATTTAGTTTAATAAGATCGCCCAACTTCGTCTCCCCGCCCCCCATCCCTTTTCCTCAGACAAGTGAAAACAGTCTCTGATTTTGATGTAAATTCTCCCAAACCATCAGTGCAAAGAACATGACACTAGAGAAGCTTCCTCTTTTCCCGGGCCGGGACCCGGAAGGGTGTGCTTGAGCTCCCCAACACTTAGATCAAAACAAGCGGATGACACATGTGTGGAGGTCGGCGAAAGGTGCCGGAGCCTGCCCAAAGGTCCACGGCAACGTCCCAAGGCCAGGACATGAAACCAGTCCCGATACTAACTGGGTCAAAGCGATCGGCCTAGGGTTCCGGGGCTGGGACGGTCAGTTCCCACCGGCCTGAGGAGCCGGCCGCTGTCACACTGCCCTTCCTCTTCGGGCCCGCAGCAGATGACGTCTGGCTCGCGGGCAAAGGAGTACTGCGCGGTGTCGATTCCCTTTCCCGGCCTGAAAAACGGAGGTAGGCGCTTATGTTTACCCAGAGACTCACGGTTAACCGAGAAGAGATCCAGCGCCTCTGAGCCTCCAGACGCACATTCAAAAAAGCGTTTCCTCTCTTCCCCGGAAGAGAAGGAATCCCAGCGTGAACCTCTGCGCGCTAATCTGGGTCGTAGTGGATTGTGGGAGTCGTAGTCGTTTCCCCGTCAAGGTTCCAACGCCTAATTTAAGAGGAGACACTAGACTCAGAGGTCTCTATGAATGAATTCTCAGGTCGGGTCCTAAGGCATTACACGAATCCACAATACCCACTGTCAATGGCAACCCACTCCAGTACTCTTGCCTGGCAAATCCCATGGACGGAGAAGCCTGGTAGGCTGCAGTCCATGGGGTCGCTAGGAGTCGGACACGACTGAGCGACTTCACTTTCACTTTCATATGTGTGTTATAATAAATTAAGAGTACTTTACTTGGAGTTATTTATTTCATACATCAGTGGCTACTATTTTGCAAAAAAAAAAATCCACAGATGTCACGTCATCCAAAATTTTTCAACTGAAAGGTTGAAACAAATGAGCAGAGAAGATAGGAAGAAGTGAATGAAGTTGAAGCTCCACGAGGTCAGGATTTTTATCCGTTGGTACACTCTTGTACCTCCAACATCAAATCAAGTTGGCACAGATTAGTCCTCCGTCAATAATACTACGTTGTAAAATGAATAAATGAATGGATGGAAGCTTGGATGGATGGATGAACAAAAGAACGAACAGGTGAATGACAGAATTGGCAGGGAGCACTCCTGCTGGCAGGGCAGTAGGACACACTTCTGCCACAGCAACGCGCAGAGGTAAAATCCCAGAGGCTAGAAGTCGACCGATCCTCCATGAGTGGGTGGGGCTGGGGCGTGCGCTTCTCTCCGCCCCTCTGCCTGTCGGTGCAGCAGCTTCGCTGCCGCCGCCGCCGCCGCCGCCGCCGCTGCCGCGTGCAAGGGCTTCTGGGAGCCCAGACTTGGGGGTCTAGAGTAAGGGGCGCAGGAGGCCGCCATCTTGAGTTGTGCGCCTGGTCTCTGTACTCATCGCTAGGGGCGGAGTGCTGACCCCACAGTTACCGCAGCAGCCGCCACAGCCGGGGACTGGGAAGTCAGGGCGCCGGCTAGTGCCACATTAATGGGTAAGTGGGAGTGACACACGGCAGGTGGGGTGAGCCTCGGGTTTGGTCCTTTCGGGAGCTACTAGTTCCTGAGGCCACTGTTTTTATCTTCCCCTACAATTGGAGAAAGAAATGGCAACCCACTCCAGTGTTCTTGCCTGGAGAATCCCAGGGATGGGGAGCCTGGTGGGACTCTGTGCGACCCCAGAGACGGACACGACTGAAGCGACTTAGCAGCAGCAGCAGCAACAAAGGGTGCCGGGCCGGGCCGGGTTCTCTCCGCTTCTCCAGAAGGAGACGGCGGTGGCGGGGGCGTGGCGGGCAGACCTTTCCCTTGAGGACGCGAAGGCGCAGGGAGCTCAGAGCCTCTCCGAGAGCCAGGCTGATGATGCTCAGGAGCTTCAGGCACAGGCTCCTCTCGCCGCTCTGCTCCTCTGTCTCTCGGCAGTTTTTTATTTTGTTTTTGTTTTTTTCGGTACATGGTCTTATCAGAGGTTGCCTGTCACTTCAGGGGCTCAGCAATCTGTTCCGCAGCTCAGCTTGTTAGAAGTTCTTTCGTGTCAGAATAAGGCAGGTTCAGCCCCAGGGGCCTACGTGTCGCACCCTCTCCCTCCAGCGCTGCCGTCCACATGGCGCAGATGCCTGGAAGGGCTCCTTGCTGACGCAGGCCAGCGCGGGTTAGATGCTTCTGCTAGCTCACTTCCAAGGTGACAGTTTAATAGTGTCTCCTCACTAATGCACAAGAGATGAGAGGAATTGAAAGCAGTGAGAAGGGATAGTGCTACTTTAAAAGAATATGACGCTGGCATTTACTCTTCGTCTTTTTGAACACTTTTTTTTTTTTTAAAAAAACCTTCTGATCTGATGTCTCTTAGTTACAGCATTCCATGATTTATATTTTATATAAAAAAGTGACTTTCTCTCATGGTAAACAGGAAATAGCTCTGTCCTTTAGATCTTCAGTACTGCTTGTTTGCTTGTAGGGGCTCTGGTTGCTGCACTTTCCCCTTTGTACTGATCTTGTCATTTTACTAACAGACACCCAAGCCCATAGAAATGCAGGCTTTATGGAGACAAGAAATTCCATTAATATGTTTTAGAAAAATTTCAGATTCCAGTTGTTTGCCCAACCTCAGCACAGTTTTTTCAAGGAGCAGAGTCAAAAATAAGCTTATGACTGAAAAAAAAAATTCCTCTGGCAACATTATAGTGTTTGAATGGCATTTCTTATATTTGAAATAACTTGTATGAGACAGCAAGCTTTGAAATACAGTCTTTTAAGCTATATTCCAGAGAAAGAAAATCCTCGTGGGTGAGGCAGCTTTAAAAAATCATTTTCCTTGAACTTTATATCCCCTTTAAAGCAACTGCAGTGAAGATGCAGATGTTAAATAAGAGACAAGAAGTTAGTACTATAGAAGGAAAACAAACAAATAATATATGAGTTGCTGGCACGAGATTTTATTTGGTTAGCATTTATACTGAAAGATTTTAATTTGTCATTGCCTAGATTGGTGGTCTTAGTACTGTCTGCTGTGTGTGTTGGGAGGCACAAGGTGATTCAATGAGATGTGGGGAGAAGATTTAGAACTTCTGCTTATCTTATAAAAGTATTCTTTTTTTAAAAAATTCTGTGAATTTATAATTGGATAATTTATTAAGTTAGTAATATGCATATATAAATAAACAAGCGTATTGAGGGTGCATTCCCAAATGTATTTTGTGTGCATAGGATATGTGATCAAAAGTTTAAAGGCCAGTGACTTAGAAGAGGCCTAATGTATAGGTGGTAAATATTGTAAAGAGGTTTATTGCTGTGAACATTTCATTTTGCTAAGATATTATACTGTTGAGTGTAATTCAGCAACTAATATGAATCCCAGTTTGCTTGGTAATTAACTTTGTTTTTCCCTTCCAAGAGCCTAAGCTTTTATTAGTGCAACAGAGCTTTTATATATAAAATAGAGAATAATGCTAAACGTTATTAAGAAAGTTAGATTGAACTGTTTCTAGACATAAATATTTGTAGGTGCACACAGTATTGCTAAAATTAATTTATTGACTATTTTATAAAGAGATATTGGTTGATTATACATGTATTTTAATTGTACAACTATATACATGTGTTAAGAGGTGCAAAGTACTTTTTAAATCATTGTAAAGTCCTCAGCCCTTTCCATTCTACCTTTAGAAATTTTTACCACTAAAGAAATTTCTCTTGTCTTTACCAGTGACCTGATTATCAAGTCTACCTTCCTATGGCACTTGACTTATTGTAGACACTTAAATATTTGTGGGATAAATCAATGAATGAATAAATTGAGTGACTTTTTTTTTCAGTTTCACTGCAACTGAAATATTTCTTTATCTTTTAAATTCCCTTCTTTTTCATGACTCATTTTCTTCTGCTCCTTCTATTCATGTTTGGTTTCCTTTGCTTTCCATGGAAATGTGAACATTCTTAAGATTTCTCCTTTGGGTGTCTTTCTTTTATAGCTCTAATGCTCTTGAATGATCATTCAATACTTTTTTCCTGAGTTTGACTCATAATTTTTAACCATCTATAAATCAAAACCTTCTGTTTGTGCTCTATGTACTATAAATTTACACATTTAAGATTAAAGTCAGTAAACAATGACAAAATTCTAACAAGGGTAGCCAGGATACAGAGCAACAGTAATAGCTAATGAAAATGCAGAGTGGTATACGTACTTTTCAGAATGGCAATTACAAAATGTGAAGGATATGCTTGTCCTGTTATCCATAGATTCTACTTCTAGATATTTACCTGAGAGAAATGAAAACTTATATTTACACAACCTGTACATGAGTATTTATAAAAGTTTTATTTATAACTGCCCTAAACTAGAAACCACCTAAATATCCTTCAGCTAGTGAATCAATAAACTGTGGTATACCTGTACAATAAAATATTACTAAACAATAAAGAATGAATTTTGATACATGCCAACAATATGGTGACTCACAGATATACTATGTTAAATGAAGGAAGACAATTAAGACTATATACTGTTAGAATTTCATTTATGTGAAATTTGGGGAAAGGCAGAGCTATGGAAATAGTGGTTACCAGGTTTTAGGAGTAGGAGGACTAAATAGGAGCAACATGAGGAAGTTCTGGGGGGAATTATGAAGCTGTTCTGTATCTTAATTGTGTTGGTTATATGCCTGAGCATTGTGTCAAGTTCATAGAATTGTGTACTGAGTGATTTTTGCTGTATGTAAATGAAAAATAAAATAATTGAATTCATTGTTTTTATCTCAGAAACAAGGAGGCAAAAAAACAAAACCACCACACCAATCCTCCATCTGTATTCCCTGTCTTGGGTTATTTTCTCATTCTGTAACCATTATATCTACACTACTGCGGGCAGGAATCCCTCAGAAGAAATGGAGTAGCCATCACGGTCAACAAAAGAGTCCAAAATGAAGTACTTGGATGCAATCTCAAAAATGGCAGAATGATCTCTGTTCGTCTCCAAGGCAAACCATTCAGTATCACAGTTATCCAAGTCTATGCCCCAACCGGTAACGCTGAAGAAACTGAAGTTGAATGGTTTTATGAAGACCTACAAGATCTTTTAGAACTAACACCCAAAAAAGATGT
>SJXQ01012189.1:0-22500 GCA_006408695.1 Aepyceros melampus
TCTCTTCTTTTCACAGCTATTTGTAAGGCCTCCCCAGACAGCCATTTTGCCTTTTTGCATTTCTTTTCCATGGGGATGGTCTTGATCCCTGTCTCCTGTACAATGTCACGAACCTCATTCCATAGTTCATCAGGCACTCTATCTATCAGATCTAGTCCTTAACTCTACCTCTCACTTCCACTGTATAATCATAAGGGATTTGATTTAGGTCATACCTGAATGGTCTAGTGGTGTTGCCCACTTTCTTCAATTTAAGTCTGAATTTGGCAATCAGGAGTTCATGATCTGAGCCACAGTTAGCTCCCAGTCTTGTTTTTGTTGACTGTATAGAGCTTCTCCATCTTTGGCTGCAAAGAATATAATCAATCTGATTTCGGTGTTGACCATCTGGTGATGTCCAGGTGTAGAGTCTTGTCTTGTGTTGTTGGAAGAGGGCGTCTGCTATGACCAGTGCGTTCTCTTGGCAAAACTCTTATTAGCCTTTGCCCTGCTTCATTCCGTACTCCAAGGCCAAATTTGCCTGTTACTCCAGGTGTTTCTTGACTTCCCACTTTTACATTCCAGTCCCCTATAATGAGAAGGACATCTTTTTTGGGTGTTAGTTCTAAAAGGTCTTGTAGGTCTTCATAGAAACATTCAACTTCAGCTTCTTCAGCGTTACTGATTGGGGCATAGGCTTGGATTACCGTGATATTGAATGGTTTGCCTTGGAAACGAACAGAGATCATTCTGCCGTTTTTGAGATTGCATCCAAGTACTGCATTTCGGACTCGTGTGTTGACCGTGATGTAGTAGCAGATATAATACTGTTGACCCACAGTAGTAGATATAATAATGGTCATCTGAGTTAAATTCACCCATTCCGGTCCATTTTAGTTTGCTGATTCCTAGAATGTCGACGTTCACTCTTGCCATCTCCTGTTTGACCACTTCCAATTTGCTTTGATTCATGGAACTAACATTCCAGGTTCCTATGCAATATTGCGCTTTACAGCACTGGACCTTTTTCTATCACCAGTACATCCGCAACTGAGCATTGTTTTTGTTTTGGCTCCATCCCTTCATGGGATGGAGTTATTTCTCCACTGATGTCCAGTAGCATATTGGGCACTTACCGACCTGGGGAGTTCCTCTTTCAGTATCCTATCACTTTGCTTTTTCATACTGTTCATGGGGTCCTCAAGGGAAGAATACTGAAGTATTCTTGTCTAACTCAATGAAACTAAGCCATGCCATGTAGAGCCACCCAAGATGGATGGGTCATGGTGGAGAGGTCTGACAGAATGTGGTCCACTGGAGAAGGGAATGGCAAACCACTTCAGTATTCTTGCCTTGAGAACCCCATGAACAGTATGGACATATATCAGTTCAGTTCAGTTCAGTTCAGTCCAGTCGCTCAGTCATGTCCGACTCTTTGTGGCCCCATGAATCGCAGCACGCCAGGCCTCCCTGTCCATCACCAACTCCCGATGTTTACTCAGATTCACGTCCATCAAGTCAGTGATGCCATCCAGCCATCTCATCCTCTGTTGTCCCCTTCTCCTCCTGCTCCCAATCCCTCCCTGCATCAGAGTCTTTTCCAATGAGTCAACACTTCGCATGAGGTGGCCAAAGTACTGGAGTTTCAGTGTATAGATATATGTAAAAATTATTTTCATTTTTTCTATTAGTAATTAACTTAAGCTGTTTCATAAGAAATACATTGTTTCTTTAGGTCGTTATTGAACTTGTTACAACACCACTTCTGTACCCTGGCCGCAAGGCAGGTGGGCCTCTAGCTCCCCAGCTGCAACCTCTGCATTGGAAAGTGAAGTCCCAACCACTGGACGTCCAGAGAAGTCCCCATATTCTTTCTTCATGTAGAAGAAATGCAAGCCAAAGAAATCTCAAGGAAATGGCTCACTATTAAATGATCTAAATAGGAAGCTGTGGAGAGGTCTTCATCACTAAATGGAAGAAATCACTCAAAATGAAAACTAAATAAAAAACGTGTCTTCTAAAGCAGTGCTGTTTCCAGGCAATGCATAAAGCTTCTCAGCAATTCACAGAAACAATTGGCTTCCGTTGAGCCCCGTTTGTCTTTTCTCTAATTAGATCTGGTTCATAGATCGTGTCCCTGACTCTGTCATCAAATCATTGAATGACCTTGATAGTATCTTGCAAATGCCTCAGTTTCTCTGCTTACAAATGGAGGGTAGTAATCCTTGACACCTTCATACTTCACTAATGTATTTCACAGATTAATGAGTCATGAAAACTTTGAGGTGCTCTGATCAAAGGTACTGTATAACTACAAAGAATTATTATTTACTGTTGCTCCTTTATATTTACCACTAATGAACATTGTGGTCAGCAAATGTATTAGAGAAAAAAAAAAATACGAGAGGTGAAAGTTAAAGAAGGCTATTTCTCACCATATTGAGATATAACTTTTGTTACTATTTATTGGTGTTATGCAGACATATTGAAAATGAGACCTCCTGCAGTCTAACTTTCTGTCTGAGGCTTTTGTAAATATACCCAACATACTGGCTTTAAAGGCTTGAGCACCCTGGCATTTTCCTTGGATTTCTGCAAATTCTACCTAGAACTCACATTTCTATGAACTTGGTAGATGAGATACAGCATCAAAATGTTCCTACTAAGACCTTTTACTCATATACCTTTTTTTTTCTTTCATTTTAATGAATCTTTAGCAGTTTCACTGATATGTAAATTGACACTGATATGTCAGTCTTTCTCTCTCTCTCTCTCATACACACACACACATGCACATTTCACCTTTCTATTCTTTGGAAATGAGATAATCTAAATTTCCACTTAGAGAAATCTGGAGTCAAATCATTGTTTTTGCTAGAAATTTTCAATTACATGAATATAAATTTATTTTCTGTTCCTTTTCAAACTGTTTTCCCTGGTATCACTTTATATCCTAAGAGATTGATTAAACACCCCAAGTGAACCATCTAAACAGCAAAAAAAAAAAAAAAGTACCTATTCAGCACATGTTTCAAGAGATTTTATCCTTTCAAATTTGATAAATGGCCCAGAATTTTTATGGTGAAATGAGTGAAAGAAATCTCTAAATATTAGCCATAAAATAAGCAGTTTTATTTTCATTTGTTCCTCCTAAAAGTGCATGTCAAAATCTTCTTCCAGGAATATATTTTGAAGCACTTTGGGTCTCCAACAGACAAGAAGGAATACACCTTCTCAGAGCCTTGGCAGTCCACCGTCTCTGAGCAGAGCTCTTTCTCAGCCTCAGGCTTCTTTCCCATCCAAAGCTCTATCCTAAAAGAAACGAAGCACTCAGCCATTAGAGGCACTTCAGCCGAAACATTTCTGAAACAAGTACATTCTTCAGTACTCAAGGTAAATGAATTTTTCATGAGCTACGATCTACGTAGAAAA
The DNA here is from genome assembly GCA_006408695.1 of Aepyceros melampus. Lineage (NCBI taxonomy): Eukaryota > Metazoa > Chordata > Mammalia > Artiodactyla > Bovidae > Aepyceros > Aepyceros melampus. The sequence continues at coordinate 3,412 of SJXQ01012189.1, forward strand.
GTTTTCATGAAAACCTAGCATTTTTTAAGGGAGATCTCTTCAGACTAAATTGTGTTTGCTCAAACTTCACATTTAAATTTTATTTCCCAGTGTGATTGTAATCAAAAAAGGGACTTTGGGGAGATGATTAGATTTAGACGAGGTGGAGAGGGCAGGGGTCCCAAGATGGGATTAGTGTCCTTGTAAAAAAGACATTGGAGACCTTACTTCCGGTCTCCTTTCCCTAGCATGTGTGGATACAGGTAACAACACATCGCAGTCAGGATCGCCCCCACCTCCATCTAAACACTTTGCCTTCTTTCACGTATCGGCTCACCACTCCAATAGCAATAAGAAGTATGAGTAGGTCACAATCTGGACAAATTTATAAAATGAACAGCTGCCAGACATGTGGACACATCTCCTTAACCACAACTACATGCATTGTTCAAATTATTCAGCTCTATTCACACGGAGGTTCAAGGTCATATAAATATCAAAGCCAAGGGTACGCCATGAGCTCTAATACAGGATCTGAAGCTTTTTCCTGCAGACAAGGCTGACTGGGGTGTTCAGGAAACTTCTGACACAGTGAGGGTAAGAACATGGTGAGCTGAGAAGGGGCCATAGAATGTGCTCTCTCGCTCATCGCCCTGCGATGTAATGAGCACCTGCTTTGTGCTGGGTTCCTGCTAATGTTCGTCTCATCCCGCTAACAGTGTACTAAAGCAGATCACATGGTCCCTGGTGTGCAGATGAGGAAACCGAGCTTGGAGAAGTCACCTCACTCGTCTGTGACCCTGCAGCTTTCAACTGCCACAGCGTCCTCCTCTTGCACAGATTCTGACTCCAGCGCTCAGCCTCCCTCCAGCGTAGCATCTGTCTGCGTGTTCTTCCATCAGCGCATGCCTTTTCATTTGGTCATTTATTGTCAGTCCATGTCACGTTTCACACAGTTTAAGACACACAGATTCAGAAGAGAAATAGGGAGAAGATCATGAATTTTGTTGTTAGAAGGGAATAATGGTGACATCTGTGAAGCACGTAAATTCTCATGGATGTTTTCCATTCTTTCCTGACACTGACTCGCCGTAAACATGCAGCCTTGAGTTCTGCTCTCATTGAGCTCTTAGATCCAGGGCTGGAGCCTCCACACAGCCCAGTGGGTGAGCTTTCCACTCCTTAGCTTATCTTTCACAAGATGAGGATATAAAAACGACCAGCTCCATATCCTAAAGGAATCCATGTGCTTGTTCTTTAAAGCATGATGGTAAGTTGAAATACATACCACACGTACAAAAAAAAATGGAAATGTTGAACTGTCAGTGTATCAGAAAATATGTCTGAAAAATAATGGTTTAAAAAACGCTTATGTTGCAAAGACAGAGGCATGCATTTGTTTTCACCTCAGTGACTTCTGAGAGTCCTGTCTTGATAAAGATGCAAAGTATTGTCAACATAGCCACAAATTTCTCAAGATTGATGCCCAGTGGTAGGATTGCTGGGTCGTATAGTAGTTCTGCTTTTAATTTTTTACCTCCATACTGTTCTCCAGGGCTTCCCTGGTGGCTCAGCGGTAAAGAATCCACTTGCAATGAAGGAGGTGCAGGAGACTTGGGTTTAATCCCTGGGTCGGGAAAATCCCCTGGAGGAGGAAATCGCAACCCACTCCAGTATTCTTGCCTGGAGAATCCCACAGACAGAGGAGCCTGGAAGGTACAGTCCATAGCGTTGCAGAGAGTCAGACATGACTGAAATGACTTAGCACAGCAAATACTGTTCTCTGTAGAGGCTACAGCAATCCACTGTTCCAACCAACGGTGCAAGACAGTTCCCTCTCCTCCATGCACTCTCTTGTAGATTTTTTGATGATGGTCCTTCTGACCAATGTGAGGTGATACATTCACTGTAGTTTTGATTCGCATTTCTCTAATAATTAGTGATGTTGAGCATCTTTCCATGTGCCTCTTGACCGTCTCTCTATCTTCTTTGTGAAGTAAGTCAAAGAGAAAAATATGGCATATTACTGAGTATTTGTGGAATCTAGAAAAATGGTACAGAAGAAGCTATTTGCAAGGCAGGAATAGAGAGGACGATGTAGTGGATCGGCACAGAGCTGCAAGGGGTGGGGGGTGGGATGAATCAGGAGATTGGACTGACATATATACCCCACCATGTGTAAGAGAGATAGCCAGCGGGAAGCTGCTGTATAGCACAGGGAGTTCACGGAGCTCTGTGATGACCTAGAGGGTGTGATGAGGGGAGAGTTGAGAGGCAAGTCCAAGAGGGAGGGGACTTATGTATACTTAGGGTTGACCCACTTCGTTGTACAATAGAAACTAATACAACATTGTAAAGCAGTTATACTCCAACAAAAAAAAAATCCACGAAGACACACCTGGCTCATGGGGTCCCCCCTCTCGCGGCCATATTTCTCTCCTGTTGCTGCTGTAGCAAGTCATCTCAAGTTCTGTGGCTTCAAACAGCAGAAAGGTCAGCTTCACAGCTGTGATGTGAGAGGTCTGATCAAGGCGTTGTCGAGGCTGGCTCCTTTGTGAAGCTCTAGGGGACAATCCTGGAGAAGGCAATGGCACCCCACTCCAGGGTTCTTGCCTGGAGAACCCCAGGGACGGGGGAGCCTGGTGGGCTGCAGTCTATGGGTTTGCACAGAGTCGGACACGACTGAAGTGACTTAGCAGCAGCGGCAGCAGCCGGGGACAATCCACGCTGGGCCTCTCTCTGCCTGCGGTGAGGGCCGCAGTCCTTGGTGCTTCTTTCCTGTAGATGCGTCACTCCACTCTGCCTCTGTCTTCACGTCGCTTCCCTCCTGCGTGGGTCTCTGGCTCAGATCCTCAAATCCCTCTCTTCTTTCTCTTCTCAGAACACTAGTCATTGGATTTAGGGCTCAACTGTTTAAATTCATCTAAATTGATCATCTAAGTTGATCATTTAATTCATCTTAATTTATGCTTTCAAGTTGTGGTGCTGGAGAAGACTCTTAAGAGTCCCTTGGCCTGCAAGGAGATCCAATCAGTCCATCCTAAAGGAAATCAATCCTGAATATTCATTGGAAGGACTGATGCTGAAGCTCCAATACTTTGGCCACCTGATGCGAAGAACTGACTCACTGGAAAAGACCCTGCTGCTGGGAAAGGTTGAAGGCAAAAGGAAAAGGGGCTGGCAGAGGATGAGATGCTTAGAGAGCATCACCAACTCAATGGACATGAGTTTGAGCAAACTTTGGGAAGTAATGGAGACTAGAGGAGCCTGGCAGGCTGCCGTCCATGGTGTCACAGAATCGGACAGTCCTTAGACACTGAACAGCAACATATAAATTCAGGATGATTTCATCTGGAGATCCTCAGTTTATTCATTATACTGCTGAGACCCTACTTTCAAACAAGATCACCATCACAGCTACCAGGGATTAGGCAGTTCAGGAGAACACAGTTCAATCCACTGCAGGCATAGTGTCTGCTGTGATAGGAAAGACTGTACTTGGTAATTGCTTCCCAGGTAGCGCTGGTGGTAAAGAACCTCCCTGAAAATGCAGGAGACCTAAGAGGATATGAGTTTGATCCCTGGGTCAGGAAAATCCCCTGGAGGAGGGCATGGCAACCCCCTCCAGTATTCTTGCCTGGAGAATCCCATGGACAGAGGAGCCTGGTGGGCTACAGTCCATGGGGTCGCAAAGACCCGAGCGGCTGAGCAAGCAGGCACATACTTGCTAATTAGGATCATTTACCGACAAAACTCAGAATGTTGCACCCTTAATGTGCCCAGGATACTCATATCTAAGAGGCACAAATGAAGACAATAAACTCTGTTATGGAATTTCCACACTCCAAATTAGAGAATACCTTCCCAAACTAAACTATTTCTCCTCTACTGTAAAGTGGAAATATTTCCGCTTGTAACCTGTTATTTTGAAAGACATCATTGAGAAGTTTTTTTTCTACTTTATGATGTATTTTTGTTCCATTTTAGCCTGAATCTACTTGCCTTTCACAAAAACTACACACACACACACACACACACACACACACCCCTAGACTTTGGGGATTCTTTCATATTTATTGGAGATGGATAAGGTAACGACACAGAAGAAAGACTTCTTTCCTTCATGAACCGGAACATATGATACTACACTACACAAAAGCAGAAGCTGCAGGCGCGGGAAACTGAAAGGATTTTCTGAAATCAACACGATCCACAGGGTAAAGATTGTGTGGCACTTGTCACAACGCTGCACGAGTCAAGTCCCTTAATGGTGACTTCATCAATAAGAGATTATTCACATATTTATATGGTGCTTATGCAAATAGAGAAGGCAATGGCAACCCACTCCAGTACTCTTGCCTGGAAAATCCCATGGACGGAGGAGCCTGGTGGGCTGCAGTCCATGAGGTCGCTAAGAGTCGGACACAACTGAGCGACTTCACTTTCGCTATGCAAATGAACCCAAGTAGTTCTTCATTTTATCCAAGTAAGTTTATGCTGGTTTCAGGTTTTCTTACAGATACTCCGTCACATGCTAGAAATGATCTCTCTAACATGAAATTTTAAAAAGTGAAGTGCCACTAAATTGTGCAAGAGCTTGGATATTGATTGGATATTGATAGGATGGTGTAAGCTCTGTGTGATAAAACATATTATGAAAGACAGAGGGAAAGACTCGGAAAGTCATGGAGCAAGTCAGGAAGTGGTGCATTGGTAAATAACACCTGGAGACAATGTGCAGGATTGATATTTCAACTCATTGATATTCCGTCATTTCAAAAATAGTTATTCTACATTTCTGGATTTAGATTTCAGTGCTGACCTGTTCCAGTGAAGAACTTCCTGGCAGAGTTACGTTTTCCTGAGTGTTTCTTTCAGTCTCCTCACTGTTGACAGAGATGGCTTCACTATCCTTCTTGTAGTGTTCAAGATTCTTTCTGGAACTCACCGGGTCTTCAGAACTCAGAGTCCCCTCCACGGTGCTCTCATCTGCTTACCACAAGAAGGTCACATGAACTCCACTTGCTCTTTGTCGCTTTATCTTAACAAGTGTTACTATAATGGCTTCCCGAGTGGCTCAGCAGTAAAATAATCCACCTGCAGTGCAGGAGATACAGGAGACATGGGTTCGATCCCTGGGTCAGGAAGACCCCCTGGAGGAGAGCGTGGCAGCCCACTCCAGTCTTCTTGCCTGGAGAATCCCCACGCACAGAGGAGCCTGGCGGGCTGCAGTCCATGGGATTGCAAAGAGTCGGACATGACTAGGTGACTAACACACACATGGGTGCTAAAAGAGCATATTTATGATAACTTTCAGATCAGCTAATTTAGAGATATGTAAGTGTAATTACAAAGTATTATTAATCACATGGCTATTTAGTTATTTTATAGGTCATAGACCCAAAATTCTATTGAATATGCTGCCTTCGTCTAAAAAAAAAACCCTTGCAAATCAATGATAATTGGAACAATGATTTTAAAATACACTTTGCAGGGCATTTATAATATAACTTCTGCAATAAAAGGGATCTCATATTCAATAGATTATGACATCTATTACACAAGAATCAGAACAGGCCATTATGGTTTGTCAAATCATGTAGTAGAATTTATAAGCATTAAATCAAAGTGAGCAACTGTTTTACATTAGCTACTCCCAAGATATCATATTTTTGTACTACATGCATATAAGGAACAGTAAACTTAGGTGGTCTTAGATTCTTCCATATATGCTCTTGTGGTATAATAGCGGAATTCAAGAACTATTTTATTCTTTAAAAGTATAAAGCAACAAGGTCATGTCATATGGTTCTTAGAAGAGGATTAAAGGGTCATTATGTGGATGTCTTACCATTGGATAGAACTGAACATAAATGTTATGCCACGTTGGATGACCACCTTAGTCACTGAATTAGAACATACCTCAAACATATCCCCCTTCCCCTAGAAGGCAGATACAGTGTCTGGAGCCCCATGGTGAAATATGATCCTTGGGGTTGCAAATGACTCTGAGTGATATTTGTCACTGTCATTAGCTCATAACTTCATGAAACAACTTCACTAATTGATCACAGAGAATCCTATTATCAACTTCTGGCATCGTTGTGTGTGCCCAGGCATGTCCAGCTCTTTGGGACCCCATGGACTAGTAGCCCACCAGGCTCCTCTGTCTGTGGGATTTTCCGGGCAAGAGTGCTGGAGTGGGCTGCCATTTCCCTCCTCCTGGAATCTTTCAGACCCAGGGATCGAACCCACATCTTCTGTGTCTCCTGCATTGGCAGACGGATTCTTTACCACTGTGCCGCCTGAGAAGACCCTTATCAACTTGTATGGATGCCTAAAGAACATATTTAAGATAAATTTCTCCTCAGCTAATTCATAGATATGCAAATATAATTTCAAAGAAATTACTAATCGTCGTGGCTAAAACGAGGGCGGTGGGCACATAATGAGCAATTCTAAATTGCTATTTTACAACCACAGCTAGAATCAAGGTGCAAGAAGAAAGCATCTTACCCTACCCCTTTGTAGTTCAGAACTTAAATGGTGGCCTCATGGCTTCAGTGAAAGAAATCCACTAATCCCTGGGTATGGAAATCTCACATGCTAGATGAAGTTTATTGAGGAATGCTCCTTTTAAACCTGAAGGGCTGAGCCGGCATTTGTAAAGTGATAACGCTCCTCATATACATGACACGGGCCCTGGAAAGGCAGCAAACTGCGTACAGCAGCGTCACATGAAAGCTAGTTCCCACTTCCTCTAGGTTACCAGCTTGCTGTCCTTGATCAGAAATTACCTTCACTGCCCATCACGTCGTTAGTGGTTAAACTTCCCATTTAAATTGTAAGCTGCAAAAATCTAAATGGAACTGCATGTGTGATCTTTGTCACCTCATTTTCATGAATGGGGAAGAATATTCTGACACAAAAATTACATACTTAATTCTAGCTCACCCTCTTGGCTGACCTCCATCCCACACTGCCTTGGGTTTATTTCCTCATCCATCAGTGGGTCAAAGTAATTTCTGCTGCATTCATTTCCTGTGGAAAGTACATGAAGTAAGGGTCAGTGATTATTAGAAGCACATGAACCAAAATGTTAATTTTGAAATCGACACCAGTACCGAAGGGCCATTTTAGCTACTTGATAAGCTTAGTTTTTTTTTTAACAAGTCTTCCAGGCTTTCCTTTTTTTGTAATTATCATCTGGGAAAAGGTCAGAAAAGGTAATTCAAGAAACAAGTTCATGCTATCTGTCTGTTGCTAAAAAGTTAATGAGAAAATTTTCAAATGCAGACTTTAGAAGAATAATTTGAAAACGTAATCAAAATTATTTTTAGGACATACTCAAGAAATGAAACTGCTGGATTATCATGGTGTTCAGAGTTCGCCAATGCCTCTGTTTATGCACTTTTATATATAGTTCACAACGTATATCATGTCGTTGGATCCAGAATTTCATAGGCAACTTAGTATTGTCTTAATTGAGAGAAACTATAGCAAAATTTTCCCATTGCTAGTTGCGTAAAAAGAAAGGAGAAAGAGAGAGGAAGAATGAAGGGATGAGGGAAGGGAGGAAGGAAAAGAGGGAGAGAGCAGGGACCAACGCCAAGAAGAAACAGGAGGGCCTGAGTAACAGGAAGGGAGGTGCAAATGCTGCACCGGAAATTGTAGTCAAGACACATCCACGACCTCAACAGCACACACCAAAAATTCTCCCTTTGCGTTTCCCACTTAGCTTTTGTCCTTAGCTAGATAACGAAACTGCAGCCAGAATCACGAATTTGTAATACAGTAAAAGCTCTGCTACCAATTTTCCGAATCTACTTTCACACTTTCTGCAGACTGAATGTGTATCATCCTGTTGCTAGTAATTTACATTCACCAAAAGGTAACCTATCTGATGATAGCTTGCCTCAAACACTGCAAAATAAAGCTCTGTCAACTGAAAGCAAAAAAATAAAAATTAAAAGTATTGCTCACAGGAAAGGGTTAATACAGACCAAGTATACTGTAGAACTGCACAATATATTTATTTTAGGATCAAAAATAATCCCAACAGCAGGTCCTTTTCCACGACTAAATGGAATTTTGATATGAACCTAGGCTTAATTTATATTTCTGGACTGGCACATTTTTGCTGTCAGTCTCTGTTCTATCAGCGTAGTGACTACAAGAACTGAAAATCTGCTTTACCTTGAGGTCTCAATAAAGAAAAAAAATAATAAATGGGTTTCATTTTTGTTACTTTATCTGTCAACAACCACTAGGCTGATATGAATCTTGGCAGTGTGTAATCAAAGTCTTATGTTCTGCAATAACACAGCTATTCTACCCAATTCACCGTAATTGGTGCGTTTTCCCCCTTTACACAAAGCACTGTGATACTCTAAGCATACTCTTTCATATACCGGCACAATAATTCACCTCTGTTAAAGTGAAAATGGTGCTGTATTCCTTATGATATTTGCTATGGCAGCAACAGGCAGCCATGGGCATGCAGACTCTGGAAAACTCCCCACCACCAGTTCAATATAAAACTCCAATTCTCTGTCTACTGAAGTGATTTATTAATAAATAGTGGTAAGTGGATCAAGTCCCTGGAGAATAAACAAACCTAAATCTTTCTAAAGTCAAAACTTTGGAGAAACTGAGTCTCCAGCTTCTCAAATGGGCTTCCCAGGTGGCCCCAGGGGTAAAGAACCCAGCTGCCGGTGCAGGAGACATACGAGATGTGGGTTCGATCCCTGCATTGGGAAGATCCGCTGGAGGAGGGCATGGCAACCCACTCCAGGATTCTTGCTTGGAGAATCCCATGGACAGAGGAGCCTGGCAAGCCACGGTCCATAGGGTTGGACACAAAAGTGACCTGCACACATACACGCAGGTTCTCAAACCATTTGCAGCCCGGAGGTCTGCTGAGAAATGAGGATCTTGCCCAGCTGAGTATGAAGGAAGTCTGCATTCACTCCAGTGTGGTTTAATAGTGTGTGAAGGACAGGGTCCTGTCGGAGTGTGTGGCAGGAGCGTCCAACCCATACTGGAGAGCTCAAAGATTTCCTGGAGAAATTACTACTTGAAGTAATGGACAACCAACAGGGACCTACTGCATAGCACCTGGAACTCTGCTTAGTTTGTATGGAAGGGGAGTTTAAGGGAGAATGGACACATATATATGCATGGTTGAGTCGCTTTGCCATCCTCCTGAAACTAGGAAACTGTTGTTCGCTGGCTGTACTCCAATGTGAAATGAAAAGTAAACAAAAATTACAAAACAAAAAATATATCATCGTCTCCACCACCACCCAGGCAAAGGATGACTGCCCACCTCTTTTCAGTATCCCAGTCTAAATAAAAACATCATCTGTTTTTTAAAAAGTTGTGATTAGGAATTAGCCATATCGAAAACACAGAGGAAAGGAATTTGTTCTGGAAGGAGACGCATAACAAAGGAAGAAAGACACAAAAGCACGCAGGCGTGGGAAGCTCGTGTAGTTAGTGGATGCTTCCCGATTATTCCCTGCCTCCCAAAGTTTCGATACAGAAAAGCAGGCAACAGAATCCAAACTTGCTCAGTCGTCCCAGAACTGGGTTCTTAACTGATGGTTTTGTTCAAATTATTATTAAGTTCTACAGTGTCACTTCATGCTGATAGAATGTTTCATATCCATTCAATTATTCAAAGTACATGTGTGTGTGTGTGCGCGCGTGCGCGCGCGCGCTTAGTCGCTCAGGTGTGTCCGACTCTTTGTGACCCCATGGACTGTAGCCCCCCCAGGCTCTTCTGTCCATGGGGCTTCTCCAGGCAAGAATACTGGAGGGGGTTACTGCGTGCTTATTATGTGACTATATCAGTAAAACAAACATTCAAAAACCTCTCTCCTCACAGAGCCACAGTCTGTGAGTGGAGGAACAAAAGCAAATGGATATGTATATTTTACAGTGTATTAGGTGATAATACATGGAGGGGAACTAGAACCAGATAACGATGATTTGGTACCCCAAGAAGCATTGGAGGCTGCCTCTCTTGCATATATCTTTGCTTCAAATGAAGACAGATGTCCAGGATTAAATCACTATGTTCTCAAGTATGAGATAATGAAGTGATAATGTAATATTTATAATTTATTATGTACAGTTTAATACTATTTGGCCATTTTTTGAGTCAAATAAGAACCTACTATTATTACATATTAGTGGCTTCCCTCATAGCTCAGCAGTAAAGAATGTGTCTGCCAATACAAGAGACGTGGGAGAAGCAGGTTTTATCCCTGGATCAGGAAGATCCCCTGGAGAAGGAAATGGCAACCCTCTCCAGTATTCTTGGCTGGCACAGAGGAGCCTGAAGGGCTACCTTCCATGGGGTCACAAAGCCTCACTCACAACTTAAAGACTAAGCAACAGCAATTATTAAATATTAAAATAATTCCTCCTTTCTGTTGTTACAGCTTGCCCTGAGAAGCCAATAACTGAAAGAGAGCAGGCAGAGTTTCAGATGGTACAGTACATGGAACCTACTGGAAATCTGGAAACGACAGGCTTATCACTAGCTCCTCTGCTTGTGCTTCATCGGATAGTGTCAAGACTTTATAAAGTGAGAAGGGTTTAGATATTACTAGAAGGTAGGTTGCTAAATAGGATAAATTCCTAAAAGTGCCCTAATCATTCAGAATACGCTTTTGGATATGTCTAAAATCATCTCACAGGAAAATTAACAGACCCACTGAGAAATTCAAAGTAGGGCATTTAGCAACATACATAAAACAATAGGCTGTAACATGGCTGATATTTAACTGTTTGTGACGTTCATGTGAATAACCTACAGTTGCATATATACACGTATCTGTGGTTCTACACTGAAGCAATCGGGTATGATACATAAAACTCATGTTACTGAACTAGCTTTGTTTACACTTCGATACTATTTCTTTGTTTCCAACTTCCTTAAATTGGCTGTTCCATGTTTCTAATCAGGCTCGGTTAGGGCTCTTTTTGCTGAATTGAGGGAGGAAGACGCATGTGCCTGCCTTGCCCTTCCACACACGGCAGGTTCTCCTATACTTTAACTCAGAGCAGCACAGAATGTAATCAAGGCTTTCACTTCAATTACACCCAATGTGAACTTTGGTCTGGGAATTCTCCAGCGTGCTCCCCTGCAGCTCTTTGGGGGCTCATAAGAGTGAAAATGGAATTGCCCACCAGAGGGAGATTTCTGTGAATCAAGGAAGCGCCTTGACTCAACGAGGCAACCACTTCCCTTCGAATCAGCCCCATTACCTCCAGGGGGAAAAGATGTGACTGCATCTATCCATTTCTCGAGAAGTTTATTGATTCCATTCTTGTCCTTTTCCTGTGAATCCACCTGCTTCAGCTCAGCTTTTTATCACCCATCTTGATGCTTTCTACAATATACTGTAAGTTAAATAAACACAAGGCCTGCATACAAACTAACTAACTAAACACATTACATTCTGTGATTACAGCCGTGCACCAAAATTTTCCAAACTAGAATAGTCTCTTCAGCATTATGCCTTTCAAAGGCATGAAGCCTAGAGCTTTATAATTAAATTTGATTCCCGTGAATTTTATCAATAAATTTAAGGAAACTTTATATTTTCCCCACTTTGAAAATCTAATACCAAGTCTTCAGATTTAAATGATCAAGGAGTTTATATATATGCATGAAACAGAAATATAGAAGTCAGGAGGTTGTAAGGCAGATTAGTGGGAACTACATCAAACTCAAACATACCCTATCCTACTGAAAGTGAAAGTCTCTCAGTCATGTCCAACTCTTTGCAGCCGGATGGACTGTGTGGCCTGCCAAGCTCCCCTGTCCATGGAATTCTCCAGACCAGAACACTAGAGTGGGTAGCTGTTCCCTTCTCCAGGGGATCTTCCCAACCCAGGGATTGAACCCAGATTTCCCACATTGTAGCTGATTCTTTACCATCTGAGCCACCAGGGAAGCCCAGGAATCCTGGAGTGGGTAGCCTATCCCTTCTCCAGGGGATCTTCCCCACCCGAGAATTGAACTGGGGTCTCCTGCAATCTAGGCGGACTCCTTACCACCTACTTTAATAAATTCACTCAAATACTATTTTTATAAGATTGATTTACAAACATTTTTTAAAGTAATGGCAACTAAAGATACAAAGCTACTTTTTAAGATTATAAAAAATTGCCTTAAATCAAAGTCTTCGTTATGAAAAAGTGAAAGTGTTCATCATTCAGTCATGTCTGACTCTATGTGACCCTATGGACCGTATCCCTCCAGGCTCCTCTGTCCATGGGATTCTCCAAGCAACAATACTGGAGTGGTTGCCATTCCCTTCTCCAGGGTGTCTTCCTGACCTAGGGATCAAAACTGTGTCTTCTGTGTATCCTGAATTGCAGGCAGACTCTACCCTCTGAGCCACCAGAGAGAGGATAAAAATTGTTATCTTAAATCAGTCTTCATTATACTAAATATCAAAACAAAACTACAACAAAACCCAAACCAAAAAAAAAAAAAAAAACTAATGAAGGAAGCTCCAGGATCAATATTTGTGCTTAGTTGCTCAGTTGTGTCTGACTCTTTGCGACCCCATGGGCTGTAACCTTCCAGGCTCCTCGGTCCATGGGGATTCTCCAGACAAGAATACTGGAGTCGGTTGCCATGTCCTACTCCAGGGGATCTTCCCAACCCAGGAATAGAACCCAGGTTTCCCACATTATTATTTAATAGTCTCTTAGAAACCTTAGTCAAAGTAATTAGAACAAAAATAAGGGGGGGATGTGAGCTAAAATTATTAAAAATAATTATTAATATATTTTGTGTAAATACTGTTTGAAGCCAATGTTTCCATACCATGAACGCATGAGAAATTTGACTAAAAAGCTTTCACAGCAAAGACAATAATTTTCAAAGTATTTGAACAATACCTTGAAAAAACAATACAAATTACGAATTTTTTTAATGCCAACAATAGACACTTAGGAGATATAATGAGTAAGTAGGAAACTGACACCCATAATAAAGATCCAAATAACTCTCAAAATTAGTTTTTCTTAGATTTTCATAGGAATCCCTAGGGGGTCATCACAGGTATTCATCTTAACCAGGAACTCAAACTGAAAGGCGTGAGTTTTTAACCATGGAGTGAAAAACAGCAAATTGATACCATTTCCTTCTTCTCCTTTATAGAAAGGCTAACCCGTGAAGGTGGATCTGCTGCTCACGCCGTTTTCAAAAGCCGCTGCCCTGTTGGACAAATTATCTTTTTCTATTGCTTATTCTTACTTCCTTTCCAAATCTTGTGGGTATTTGAGATATCAGTGATTTGAAAATCTAAATAGGGTAATAGTTGAGGTTTGCTAACAAGTACTAATTAATTGAGCCATATTCTTCTTCCCCTAAGGCCCTCCCTCGTGGTAAATTACGAGGCATTTTCACTCTCAAATCACTGGAGTGCTGCAGTTTGCATAATTGCTGCAGGGCTCAACCGACGGGACCCCAAGGCATTCACGCACCTCGCGCTCCTCCGGACCTCGAATCCTCCGAGTTAAAGTGGGTCCCCAGGCACCTCACTTCTAAACAGGAAGATCTTTCCATTACTTAAGTAATAATGACAATTCAAAGGTTAAGTATAAATATATTGTTTCTTATGCATATTTAAAACTCCTACAAAACTAATATCAAAGTAACTAATTTTTTTTTTCTAGTTGAAGCCTGGCAACATTAACTTGTTGCTGTTGTTTAGTCAGTAAGTTGTGTCCAACTCTTGTGACCCCAGGGACTGCAGCCCACCAGGCTTCTCTGTCCATGGAATTTTCCAGGCAAGAATACTGGAGTGGGTTGCCGTTTCCTTCTCCAAGGGATCTTCCCAACCCAGGGATCGAACCCATGTCTCCCGCTTGGTGGCAGATTCTTTACCATTGAGCCACAAAGGAAGCCCTTATCCTACATGTCCATAAATTAATGTACACAGTTTAGAATATTCCTTTCAAATTAGGAAGGACCTGATATTAGACGTTAATCGCCCCCTAATGTTTCTGTTGGGAAAGATTGAAGATAGGAGGAGAAGAGCACGACAGAGGATGAGATGGTTGGATGGCATCACCAACTTGGTGGACATGATTTGAACAAGCTGCAGAAGTTGGTGATGGACAGGGAAGCGTGGTGTGCTGCAGTCCACAGGGTTGCAAAGAGTTGGACACGACAGCGACTGAACTATTTCTTTTTTTTTTTAAACTGAACTATTTCTGATTGTGCCTTCATTCGTTTAATAATTATCTGTTCCCCCTGCATCTATGATGACTCATATACTGTACTGAAGGGTTTATTCAGTAGTAATATTTTTCAGCTCACTATGGTATACTTCAATATGAAAGCAATCAATGTAATGGATTATTAGATTTAAACCATCTTGAAGTCAATGTAAAAGTCTTGTATGGGAAGCTACTGCTTGTTTGTGAGTGCCAGGTTAATCCAGATGACTCAACTAAAATCTCAAGAGTTGCCCTCAATGTGACTTTGCTTATGTAACACGTTTCATGACATAGAGAAAGTTCATGTCTGTTGAGTTCACCTTTGCATCTCTGTTATTTAGCTTAGCACTTGGCAAATAGATACTTGATCAATATGCTTTTCAGTAAGTGAGGAAGAGGAAATGGAAAAATATGTAAAGTATTTTGGTATATATATGTGTATATATATATATGGCTCCCCCCATGGCTCAGTGGTAAAGAATCTGCCTGCCAGTGTGAGAGACACAGGTTCAATCACTGGGTGGGGAAGATACCCAGAAGGAGGGCATGACAACCCACTCTAGTTAGTATTCTTGCCTGGAGAATCCCATGAACAGAGGAGCCTGGCGGGCTATAGTCCATAGCGCTGCAAAGAGTTGTACCCGACTGAAGCGATATACACACACACACACACACACACACACACGTGCAGGAAAAATATTATGTAAATTTATATCCCACGAATCACACATATACCACTCCCATGTTTTACCTTACTGATGTTGTGGCCAATAGATATGATCAGGAAATAATCCAAGACTGAGGAACCGTAGGGACGCTTATCTGATGGGAGTCTGGTTGACTTGTTTTGCTGTCCTGCATCCATTTCCTCTCTCTGATAGCATCACAATTTCCGAGTTCCCAGTGAGTATAGTCTTGCTGGTTCAGTAACTCCAGATTCCTGTCTCCAATGACAGAAGCCAGGAAGGGCTGGCAGAACCTACTTCCCCGACCTGCGACAAAGCCAGGGGCCTGGCAAGTGACCTGAGCTTGATCCATCAAATGCGCTCCCGAGGACCTCGGGTGAGTGAAGCAAGGATGAAAAGAACACTTGAAGTGACCTCAGTGAAAATTAGAGATGGAAAGGAAGAAACTTCCCAAGTGCAGTTAAATCACTCACCATCATTTGAACTGTTTTACTATGCATTTCTATAATCATTTCTTATTTCTTCTTACTTAAAAAAGTCTTTCCCTGGCTCCTTCTCATATTTATGGCATGTTTCATTTTATTGTCCTTTAGAATTCAGTCATTCACTACTTCTTAGTGACACCATGGTATATATTTAGATTATTAAGTATGCCTTTCGACCGACCCAACCCTCAAGCCCTTGTTATGTTTAGAACCTAAGCCAACTCCTCTGTCTTCTGAAATTCTACACAGTAGTGGGTTCTCTGTCACTCTCCCTTCTCAAGGGCTGTCATTCTGAATTTCGCTTCCTCATCAGGTTAACCAGCACCAGGCCAGGCCATGGCTGGCAGTGAGTGAAGTGGATGAGCTGAAATCAGGGGAGTGGTTTGCACACACAAAGCATGGTTTCCAGGTGAGACAGAGCAGAGGACATGTGGTCAAAAATGATCAGATGTGTGTTATTCCTCCAGAAATTTATGAAAGAAGTGTCTGAATGTTTTCTCCAAGCATCCACTTACAAATTAAAGGCAGTAAGAACGGGAGGAAGGTCATGAACAGAGCCGGGAAGACTCCCTTCTGAAATGGGGAGCAGAGGCAGCTGCAGCAGATGAGGGTTTTGGTGCACTTTTTCTCCTTCACACCTTGTAAAACGGCTGATGCCAACGCACAGCGTCCTCTCTGCAGCTCACTGTCCTTCTCCCTCGAGACCTTTCAGATGAATAAGCTCCTAAAGATGCTTCAACATCAGAGTGTTCAGAGGAAATTGGAGGGTACCCTCCAAGTGATCGTCGAATCAGACCACTCAGTACTTTCCATTTCGCTTGTTCTTAAAGAATAGTGTGTATTTACTTAAATCACCTTTCTCCTATATTCCCAGGTGGCACAGTTGATAAAGAATCAGCCTGCAAATGTAGGCTGAAACACAAGAGACACGAATCCCTGGGTTGGGAAGTTCCCCTGGAGGAGGAAATGCAACCCACTCCAGTATTCTTGCCTGAAAAACACCATGGACAGAGGAGCCTGGTGGGCTACAGTCCATGGGTCACAAAGACTTAGACATGCCTGAGCACACTCACACATGCAGCTCAATCTCTCACAAGTTTAAAGTCTTTTTTTTTGGCCACACTGTATGGCATGTGGGATCTTTGTTCCCCAACTAGGGATCGAATCCATGTGCCCCCAGCATTGGGAGTACAGTCTTAACACTGGACTGCCAAAGAAGTCCCTGAATTCTTTTTGATCCAAAGTTTGTTGATATTAAATCTCTCTATTAGACATTTCCTTCATAATTTAAATCATTATCTAACTATTCTACATTTCTATGAGATAATTTAGATAAGTAAAGTAGCATTGGTATTCTGCCATTATTTACTATTGGTTTGTTTTTTAAAAAGAGCAAAACATGGAAATGTATCAGTATCTGATATTATAGGATGAGAATTTGTGCTCGTTGTAATAATCTTGTGGGAAAAACACATAGCTACTATTTTACTTAAGTCATCACATTGGCAAATGACATAAATGTCCATTTATATTGTATTAACAAGAAACTTTCTGTGCTATGATACCTAGCAGTTTCTAAATTCAAGTATTTCAAATATTCTTCCTTGTTCACAGACCATAAAGCTGACATCTCATTTTCAATTGAATTTTTTTGGAGGCTCTTTCAAAGGCAGGTAAGCAGGGTGAATTTGGATAGAGATGCATCAAATCAATTTCTTCATGTTGATTATGCTCCAGAACGGAGGTGGTGTGACCCTGACCTGTGTCCATGTCTGGCTGGTTTTGTCAGGATAATAAATCATTGCTGGCTTTTCTATCTGAAGCTCCTTCTACTCTCATCTCATTTTAAGTTACAAAATGCTCTCCCTCTCCATTTACTAATTTCTAGTTCATAGGAGAACTTATTCAGTCTATCTCCAGGAATGCTCTTTATATCCAAACTTTTATTTATATCAGAGAAATAATAATAGAAATGACACTGGACTGAGACAGTGTTGGAAGTATTGTATTGTTGGTCAGTATTGGTTATGCAGTGTTTTGGAGGCTGGGGAGTTCAGATTCTCTAAGATTTCCTCAAATTCTCCCACATGAACTTGAGCGGCTGGACTTCGAGCTCTAACTGGGTTTCATTGCTTTGCTCAGTTTCACAGCCACCAGCCACGTATGCTGATCACACACCTGAAATGAGGCCAGGCCACATTAAGACTTGCTATCCATACAAATACATACACAGATTTCAAAGACTTCATACCCCAAATGGTAAACTATAGCTTTAAGTTTTACATGGTTTATAATATTTGTATAAACAATATTTGTATTTATATATTATTTGAAATAATATTTGTAGGTACTGGTTGAAATAAAATGTATTGTTAAAGTCCATTCACTTGTTTTTTTAAAATTACATTAGTGAATGCTGTTAGTAAATGTAAAATGGTGTCCATGGCTCACAATATATTTCTACTGCAGATCACTTGCCTGCAGTTACTTTCACCCCGATGTCACCCTTGCTACAGACCTCAACTTACCCTCTCTCACCAACCCCTGATCTTCCACAACTGTAATTATTCTCCATGACTCATTTTATTGAGCTCCCACCAGCCAAGTCATCACGTGGTACTCCACCTCAAAATATCCAGGCTCCTGAGCCACAGAGGATAAGAATTCCTCTTGATGAAATCGGAACACCTCTGCTGAATAGAGGTTTATAAAGAAAGCCTCCATCTGGGTGCTGGGCACACATTTTTCTCCTCGAGACCCAGCTGTGCAACATCCTAGCTCCGTGTGTGTGTGTGTGTGTGTGCATGCGTGCTCACTCATGTCCAACTCATTGCGACCCCGTGAACTGTAGCCCACCAGGCTCCTCTGTCCATGGGATTTTCCAAGCAAGCATACTGGAGTGGGTTGCCAGTTCCCACTCCAGGAGATCTTCCTGACCCAGGGATCGAATGTGCATCTCCCGCGTCTCCTGTTTGGCAGGCAGATTCTTTACCACTGAGCCATTTGGGAATCCCTTCTAGCTCCATAAGACTAATTTCCTATCAAGGGAACCAGAGATCTAAAAAAATGCCTTTAGGGGACTTCCCTGGTGGACTGGATGAAGCACAAGCTGGAATCAAGATTGCCGGGAGAAATATCAATAGCCTCAAATATGCAGATGATACCACGCTTAGGGCAGAAAGTGAAGAACTAAAGAGCCTCTTGATGAAAGTGAAAGAGGAGAGGGAAAAAGTTGGCGTAAAGCTCAAACACTCAGAAAACGAAGATCATGGCATCTGGTCCCATCACCTCATGGGAAATAGATGGGGAAACAGTGGAAACAATGGCAGACTTTATTTTTTTTAGGCTCCAAAATCACTGCTGATGGTGACTGAAGCCATGAAATTAGAAGACACTTACTCCTTGGAAGGAAAGTTATGACCAACCTAGATAGCATATTCAAAAGCAGAGACATTACTTTTCCAACAAAAGTCTGTCCAGTTAAGGCTATAGTTTTTCCAGTAGTCATGTATGGATGTGAGATTTGGACTATAAAGAAAGCTGAGCACCGAAGAATTGATGCTTTTTGAACTGTGTTGTTGGAGAAGACACTTGAAAGTCCCTTGGACTGCAAGGAGATCCAAGCAGCCCATCCGAAAGGAGACCAGTCCTGAGTGTTCACTGGAAGGACGATGTTGAAGCTGAAACTC
>SJXQ01012189.1:27500-102109 GCA_006408695.1 Aepyceros melampus
TCACAGCCTTCATCCAAGGTAACAGCAGAGTATTAGTTTTCTTGACATGGTTGAGGAATCCTGGCACCTTACTCCTTTCAGATCCAGTTAACATGTTCTTTAAATAGATGGATGTGGCCTATTAATAGACCTCATTTCCTTGCTAAGGACTTCAAATGAAATTATGTACTTGCTCTCCAATATTAAAAATTGTCTTGGATATTTTCACAAGCTCACATATTCAAAAAGAAAGTGAAGTCTGATTGTACGCACCAGAGATAAAGTCTTTGAGAGCATTATCCAGTGACGGTTTACAGTTTTTGACCTCTTTACTAGTAACACATGTTCCGGAGCAAACTGGGAGTGATTTCCGACTCTGTCCTTTGCCAATTTCCTCTTTTCTCTCCTTTACACTTGGGCACCTTTAAGCAGTGAAAATTGCATTTTCCTCCACCCTCTTCTCAATTTAGATTCTCTCTTTCCTGATGAGATTTTATCTCTTTAGTTCATGCTAAGTAATCCTTCAGTTACATTTTGCATCAATTCCTTCATTCATTACTCCTTGATAAGCGAGTGTACCCCTGTAAGTGTTATTATTTTTAATAAGTTCACATTAACATATTAAGCACTTGTACCCCAAAAGTGAAATTAAAGAAACAAAATCTATTCCCTAGTATCTTCCTGCTTCTCACTGATATTTATTGAGTTCTGAAAAAAGAAAGCAACATATATAGAAGCCTTAACTAAAAATACTATGGATATTCCTCATGGTTTTTTTCCTTCACATTCCTGTTTAACTCGTATAATACAATCTAACTCTAAAATCAAAACGAGTAGCTTCTAATCATACATTCGTATGTGTGCTTAGTATTAAATCTCTTTCTCTTATCAGCGGTTTGAAATTTTGGTTCTTCTGTTAACCATAAGCACACGATAGAGGGTAGAAGAAAGTAATACTTGGTGATCTGAACAAAGAGGGGTGAAAAAGAACTGCGTGAATTTTGTAAGAACTGACAGTGTTTTCAGTGATATTTTCCTTTTCGCGAAAAAGCAGCAAATATATTTTGATGCCCACACTCTCCACTGGCAAGGTAATCCATGACCGAGTAACGCACGCGCGCCGCAACAACACACCATTTATGACCAGTGACAACAAAAACCTAGGAAGTTTTTAAAAGAATGTGATTGTTGTCAGAAGGCATCGGTCTGCGGCGCGCCCGGGCGGCGCTGGGAGCAGGGGCCGAGGGGCGCGGGCCGCGCGCCTCGGAGCCGGTGGGCACAGACCAGCCGGGAGAGAATCCTGCATACTGCACCCATCATCGCTCACTTCAGGCCAGTCACATTGGATCTGGGATCACCCGGCTGCGCTCCATGAAGCCGTCAGCCCGCATTTGTGTCTGGCTGTTTTCTCCTGTCCGGCTGTAAGCAAGGCCGGCTCGGGGTCGCCGCCCTCCCGCCTGCGAGCGCAGGACCCCGCAGTCAGACCCGGCCAGCGGCCCCCAGAGCCCCAGTTAACGTTCCTTCTCCCAGACGGCGGCTCCAGGGCTCCCGGGGAAGTCACAGGGAGAAGCAGCTTTGGAGTGACAGCCTCAGGGTCCCTTTTCAGAGATGCTATCTCAGATTCCTAAGCAACCTGGCCTGGCGGGTCTGTTCCATGAAATTAACGGAGGTGTTCCTAAGGTGAACCATTGTTGTTCAGCAGACTAGCTCCGCACAGTCATCGTGATTGTTTTTCTTGCTTCAGTGCTCTGGAGCTTTGCTTGGATCAGCCCCCTCCTCAACGTCCCCCCCCCCCCAAAAAAAAAAGACACGGGTAGAAATTCTGTCTGGCCCACCTTATAGGAACCCATTCATGCCTGGATTGCTGGGTGGAGTGCAGTGATGGTAAACAGGAGCCGGTCTTTTGGCTTCTGTTTTCAACCACTTCAGCCACCCTGTTGCCTTTACACTAAAGCGAAGTTAGGTTTGGAAGCCACTTCCTCTCAGTAATAAAAGGCAGGGGTGTGATTGGAGCCCTCTTCCTTGGCAAGAGGCATAAAGCTGATATTTAATATTCGCGACATTGAATTCTCCTAGACAGCTGGTGTGTCCCTGTTAAGGCTTTCATTTATTCAGCTTGAGCAGGAACTCTTTTTGTTCTCCCAGTCTATTACTTTTCTATTTAAGGGATAACAGCCAAAGTGAAACAGCTTGCAATTTGCACCTGTCTGCTCTAAGCACTCCATGTTAGATTGCGTGGTGAGCACACCCTTCACTGCTAATGAGAATAAGACTGTGTAGGGCTGAGTGCAATTTTGTTGGGGGCCTTATAGGATATGATAGTGTTTTTTTTCTTCTGTAAATGATCTGATAATGACTTTTCTATTCTGATCTTTTAGGGTTCCCAGAGTAGATGAGTAACATTCCAAAAATGTAAAGTTGTATATTCTTTTTTAAAAATTAAATGTCAGGTAACTAAGAATTGAATTAATATTCAGCCTGAGTTGCCTCTGATGAGAAAGAAAAAGTTTAAATGCTAAATGATTTCTTAGTTGTTGCAAGCACAAAACATCTACAAAAAGTGAAAATGTTAGTTGCTCAGCCCTGTCCAACTCTTCGCAACCCCACAGACTACAGCCCAGCAGGCTCCTCTGTCCATAGGATTTTCCAGGCAAGAATATGAGAGTGGGAACCATTCCCTTCTCCAGAGGACCTTCCCAACTCAGGGACTGAACCTGAGTCTCCTGCATTGTAGGCACATTCTTTACCATTTGAACCACTAGGGAAGCCCCAAAACACCTATAGAGACCTTTACTTTGTAAAACTGGCCATGAAAAAAATAAAAGTAGATAAAAACATTTTAGACAAATTTCAGAAATGGGACTAGTTCTGGAAAAACTGTCAAGTGCTTGAAAGTAAACCAAAGTTCTCTACTTCTATTACCTTTGAAAATTTAAGAACTGAATCAAAAATAAAACCTCGAGTGACTGACTTCCAAATCTTACATAGATACATTGATCTGACTCATTATCATGTGAATCACAGACTCAGTTTTCAGCAAATGCAAAAATATCAGCATATATGATTCTTTCCAGCTTTTTCCAGAACTTCCTTGCATCCTGCTTAGCTTTGATTCCTTTGAGGAATTATATCAGGGGACTGGCATCTATTTTTTGAAGAATTTAAATTAAACTCATTGAATGAAAGAACTTTTTATTATGGCTTATAGCACTTTCCCAAACCTTATGTATTTTTTTTTAGATCATTATAATGATTTTTGAATAATTTGGCAAAATCTCCTTGAAGATGATCCAAACTTTAGTAAATTACATTTATATATTTATGCGTCTTTTGTTAATCAAAGGGCCCATGCTTCAATTGGATTCCACAAATTTCTTGCATTGGCAGTTCTGTTGAAATAATCGTGGTGGGTTCAGTGAAGTTGAGGTGGTCACAAATGTGGTCTCGCTGGTAATTACTCTAGTTTAACACCATCGTTGGCCTGCACCTCCCTGACAGAGAACCTTCTCGAGCTTGTCAGTGATGGGCCCTTTCCACACCGCTTCAGGAGCCCCGCCAGCCACTGCCGAGTCTGGTTAGGTCAAAGGGTTGAGCCATGTGTAATTCAGAACAGAGGGGGTCCCACGGTCACTCCACAAAAACAATTACACTACTTATTTCACTCCAGCCCTTGCCCAAAACTCACAAGCCTCATAGCTTCAGTGCAGTCAATCTAATTCTGCCCCTGGGCAATAAGCCACATGAAAATATGTGATGGTGTGTTTATAAATCTCATCAAAAATAGCAACAGTGGACAGGCACAGTGAAGCCCTCCTACGGATGATGGGAAGCCTTGCAAATTCTGAAGGCACTTTTGTTTCACTTCTAGAGACTCTCTTCTGCGGTTACATTGTCTGCTCCACTCGTGAATCATCCTCTTTACTCGTGAGTGCTGCAATGGAGACCGCATTCCCATTCACTTCTATACTTTCTCTCCACGGATAATATTATGAAAAATAAAGCTTAAAAGGCTGCTTTTAAAGGAAAAATAAAAATCAAAAAGAGGCTCCTGTTACATCAATCTTACCTCTTGATCCATGTTCTCTGCTCCTTGCCCTTGGCAATGCACAGATTTAAATCAAGTTCCTCTGAAAAAGAAAAGTAGTATTTGAAAACTAGAATAGATTGGCCCCATCTTAAGACATATTAAGCAATTTGGGCTGGAGAGATAGAGCTACTATGCTTCTTAATGGTCCCCGCAAATCTCAATTTATAGTCAATAGCATTTGATGTGGTGTTCTGGTTTTTTCAATTTTTTATTTTATTGAAGTGTATTTGATGGACAGAAGAGCCTGGTGGGCTACAGTCCATGGGGTAGCAAAGAGACATGATTGAGCGTCTAACACACACACACACACACACACACACACACACAGCTGATTTACCATGTCATGTTAGTTTCCAGTGTCATTACACTGAGTCATTTACATATATACATATTCTTTTCCCATCTAGGTTATTACAAAATACTAGTATCATCCCCCATGCTATTAAGATGGCAACTTGTTTTTATTGTTGTTCTTGTCTGTTTAGCTAGACTTCTAACAAACTGAGAGCTGGCAAATATTCACAAGATGTTTTACACAAGTAATCTCTGGGAAAAAATCAGGCTTGAAGTAGACAGCCTAAACTTCCTTCTTTTATGCCTAAAAAAAAAAAAAAATCAGATTGCATTGAAGTTTATGATGAAAACTTGTGCTTTCAGTAGATTTTATTTTTATCTCTTTTAAAAATATTAAGATCTAGCTATGCAACTGTTGAAAGTAGATAATATCTGAGAAGGTTGTTTAGTCATGAAGTCATGTCCAGCACTTTTGTGACCCCAGAGACTGTACCCTACCAGGCTCCCCTGTCCTTGGGATTTCCCAGGCAAGAATACTGGAGTGGGTTGCCATTTCCTTCTCCAGGGGATCTTCTTGACCCAAGGGTCAAACCCAAGTCTCCTGCATTGTCAGGCAGGTTCTTTACCACTGAGCCTCCTGGGAAACCCCCTAGCTAAAAATACATATACTTAGGTAGCAAGCAGATTAAATTCTGAGAACATCATCCAAAAATAATATAGATTACGCACACTTCATGAAAGGAAATGTGTTTATAGCACTCATAAAAAAATCCTTAGAGTCATGCAGTTAATTATCCAGTTCAATCTATAAGCTATTCCATGTGATATTATTTCAACTGATAA
Organism: Aepyceros melampus; assembly: GCA_006408695.1. NCBI lineage: Eukaryota > Metazoa > Chordata > Mammalia > Artiodactyla > Bovidae > Aepyceros > Aepyceros melampus. The sequence goes on from SJXQ01012189.1 coordinate 32,704, forward strand.
AATACTGCACTAGAATACCATCTGCAGCCAGATGGTTATAATAAGTGGGAAATTTCAAAAGTGAGGGATTGTCCTAGCATTTATTAGATTACAATAAATAGTTACCAAAGGAGCTTTTTAAACTTGGAATTTGCCCTCTTGAAATGGTTATCAGTATTTGGCAGTAAAACAAAGTATATCATGTATGAATGATACATGTGACTTTTTTGGTTTTATTCAGAGCTCTCAATCATAGTTTTAAAAAGTCAGTTCACAAAAGGCAAGCAAGCTCTTTCATGGCAATCAACGTGGCAAAAGGAAAGATTTTAGTCCTTTTAGTGGTCATTTTAAAACTCTTTTATGTAAGTGAAACATGAAAGATTCAAGTTGATTACCTCTAAAATAAGGGAAAAAATGTAAAATTATCTAAAAGAAAACACTGACATTAAAATGAGGAAATTTTAGCCAAGTAATAGAAATCGAAAATCAATTTTCTTATTTTTTTCCACATCACGGTGACTGAAGAGGAGTTCAAAAGCATCTACTTCTGAGAACAAACGTGGAGTAGAAATCTATTTTCTTTTTTTCCTTGAATTTGGTATCAACCTAATACATAGCTGACCTTCCCTGGTGGCTCAGCTGGTGAAGAAACTGCCTGCAATGTGGAAGACTCAAGTTTAGTCCCTGAGTCGGAAAAATTCCCCTGGAGAAGGGCATGGGACCCTTCTCCAGTATTCTTGCCTGAAGAATCCCAAGGACAGAACCTGGTGGGCTACAGTCCATGGGGTCGCAAGAGTCGGACACGACTGAGTGACTAACACAATACATAGTTAATATTTGTCTTTAAAATGTTTGTAATTTGTAAAGTTGCTCACTTTATGCTCATCATAAATTTATGTGGAGACCTAGAATCTAAAATATACTCGCCAAAAAGCACAGGTTGGCTCTCTTCACATCATTCCAGTGCTCAGGAAACTTGCAGATAAGGCAGACCCCTTCTCTCTCTTCATAGAAGGCTGCGTTTTAAATATCTTTCTACACATATTCAGAATGCAATATACATGCAGTAAGTCTGAGTGCAGTTATGAAATAAGATCAGAATTCCTTCATTCTCTCATAGAAAGCATGTCCTTGAATCTAGAGAGCAGTTTGATAGAACCAAGTGATGTATCATTTTAAAGCAGGTACCACTAAAGGAGAATTAGAACCCAGTGTTCCTGGGTCTCTTGATTAAAGGGTATGGCAGAAGGTCCCTCTGGCCTTGGTATCTCTAGGAGCTTAGATCAAGCACCATTTGCAATAAGGAATGTCAGTCTCCAGGTTTTGATGAGCTGGGATTTGGGGTTTGTGGTCAGATGCTTTATGATTGAGATACAGCCCACTGAACAGAGTTGGTAAAGAATAATAGAGCCACCTTGAACTGGAGAAAATCAGAGAGCATGTTCCCTGGCTATCGAGCATAAAAAAGACATGGGCAACATATTGGTTCTGGCCTAGACATTGATACCTGAATGTGTGTTCCCAGTTGCAATTTCTGGGAATTTAATTTGAAGACTTCCAAAATGGGAAAGCAGTGTTTAAAAGCTTTAAAAATGACCCAATTACTAAAATCTGTGACAAATAGATGAAAAAAATAGGCGAGAGACCAGTTTCAGAGGCCAAAGCGGTGAGCTGGAGGCAGCAGTGGATTCTGAGGAGTGGGCAGAATTCACAAACAAGCCAGAAAAAGTGAATGGAAAAGAGCTATGAGCACAGAGGGGTGATGAAAATGAGAGTGAGACGTTCACAGAACAGTGAGCAGAATCCATCAGCAAGCAGGAATTTTAATAAGTTACTGATTGACGAACAGCCACCACACCCTCGTAAAAACCTATCACTTGTGTGACTCACCAAAGATGAAGCCAATCCGAGAACCAATATTTTTGCCAAACTGCCTCTATGACCTATATTGTCAAGAAAGTCCCAAGTGGCTTTCCTTTCATTAAAAAAAAAAAAAAAGGGAAAACAACTGTTTTAAACACTATCAATTTACCCCAAAGCTTGTGTTTGGCCTTTCAGGAACTCTGACTTAATAAACTAATGAACAAAGTTTTCACTAAGTCTACAAATTTGGACCACAGTGTGGCATGTTTGCTGAAATTCAAGCAGCCTGCAATAGAGCTTGCCAGGTGCCATAGTGGTAAAGAATCTGCCTGCCAATTCAGAAGATGCAGGTTTGATCCCTGGGTCAGGATGATCCCCTGGAGAAAATAGCAAACCGTTTCAGTATTCTTGCCTGGGAAATCCCATGGACAGAGGAGCTCGGTGGGCTACAGTCCAGGGAGTCACAAAGAGTCAAAGTGATAGGCTGGGCCTGCACAACAGAAATCACATTTTAAAAGCCAGTCTCAAACTTGCAAGCAGGTCGGTAATTGCAGTATAACCTGCTTGCAAGTATCCCATTGACCATATCCTGTGGAGCCCAGGTTAATAATCACTAAAAAGCTAATTTGTACAGTCACTTTTTTTTTTCTGGTTTGCTTTAAGACTGATCTTAAAATGGCTTTCACTGAAATTGTTGACCTTGTATTTACTGCAAATTAAATCCTGGCATTGCCAAATCTCTGAGTACGGGTTCATTGCTTCCAGAGAAGGGAATTAGCATGGCTACAGCTGTCATTCCATTGCATTTTTCTTCTCAAGCAGACCAGCAAGGGCAAAGATGGTGTTAGACAGAGGTCGCAAGCCAGATTCTGTCTGCAAACATGCTTTGTTTGACCTCCACAGTGATTTTAAACAGATTGAGCCAATATTGAAAAATAAAAAAATTTGCCATCAAAAATCCGACTTCTGGCTTCTCTTGGAAAATTTTTTAAAATTGGCAACATTGGTGGGGTGTGGTAGCAGCATGTTCTTTAGGCAGTGTTGCTTGTGTCCAGGGTCCCTGCTCTCCCTGTTGCAGACCACAAACCAAAATGTAAGCTCCATAAAGGCAAGGCTTGCCGACTTCATTGCTGCATATTTAGAGCCCAGAACAGAGACTGGAAGGAGTGGGTGATCTCAGGACTTCCCAGTGGCAAAGAATCTGCCTGCCAATGCAGGAGACCAGGAGACATGGGTTTGATCTCTGGGTCAGGAAGATCCGCTGAAGAAGGAAATAGCAATCCACTCCAACATCCTTGACTGGAAAATTCCATGCACAGAAGAGCCAGGCAGGCTACAGCCCATGGGATTGCAAAGAGTCAGACGCATCTGAGCAACTGAGCACGTACAAACGCATGCACCAATCTCAAGAGCAAACAGATACTTTCATGGATGACTTTAAAACAACAGGCCGTACTTAGGAACTGCCACAACACGCCTCAGCTTAAAACAATTAAATAAATGTGCAGCTCAAATAAATCCTGCCAGTCCTCAGGCAGAGAGAGAGGCAGAGTACCCACATATCATTCTGCTAGGGCTGCTGTTTTTCTTATAAAGAAACATTTCTCTGTATCCCTGCCACTTTCAAAAATAGAGCCACAAGTGTCAAGGAAAATGACGGTGATCACAGACTCAGAATTTTTCACTCAGTTCTATTTCTGGTCTGGTCTCTGTAGGGATCTGAATTTGACGTTTCTGTGAGACACGCAAGTGGGAAGATACTTCTAATAACAAACTGGCCTACCAAGCCTCCTCTCTCATTCTGTGCGATCGCTTTTTGTAGTACAATCTAAACCTATACTAGAGAATAAATAAAAGGGGACCATGAAATTTACCTTGGAAAGTCACTACTTAAACCTAACACGTGCGTGCATGCTCCGTAGCTCAGTCATCTCCGACTCTTTGCAACCCCAGGGACTAGAGCCCGCCAAGTTCCTCTGTCCATGGGATTCTCCAGGCAAAAATACTGGAGTGGGTTGCCATTTCCTCCTCCAGGCGATCTTCCCGACCCAGGCCTCGAACCCTGTCTCCTGCATTGACAGGCAGATTCTTTACCACTGAGCCACCTGGGAAGCTCTAAAAACATAATACACTGTCACTTAAATAAAGAGTCAGAATAACACAGTGGACTCAACTTGTGTTAACAACTAGAAAGACACTGGCCAAATATCATATATTTACGCACATATCTGGAATCTAGAAAAAGGTACAGATGAACCCATTTGCAGGGCAGGAATAGAGATACGGACATAGACAATGGATGCATGTTGGGAGAAGAGCTGGGAGATTGGGACTGACACATATATACCACCACGTATTAAACAGATAGATAGTGGAAAGCTGTTATATGGCACAAAGAGCCCAGCTCGGTGCTCGGTGATGACCTAGAGAGGCGGGATGGGGCAGCGGGGGGTGGGTAGGGATGTGGAAGGGAGATCCAAAGGGAAGGGTATACATATATGCTGCTGCTGCTGCTAAGTCGCTTCAGTCATGTCCAACTCTGCGACCCCACAGACAGCAGCCCACTATGGCTGATTCACATGTTGTACAGCAGAAACTAACACAGCATCGTAAAGCAAGTATACCCCAGTAAATTGTTTCAGTCTCTTGCACATAGGGAAATTGCTTAACCTCTAAAAGTCTCCAATTTCCCTGCATAAGAGTTGAGAAAATTTTAAAATTATATATATCAAACGTCCAGCTTCCACTTAGGGTATGGAAACCTGGCAGGCTGTTAGTCCCAGACATAAAGCAAAAAAAAAAAAAAGAATTATGAATGTCTGCAGATTTACAACTTTTCTGAAAGCCACCCAGGAGCTGAAGTCACAGAATAACCAACTAACCCAAAAGCAAAAGAAAGAGCAGTGGGTCCAAGGAGTAACTGGCTGCAAGCACTTGCTTGCTGGAGTCAACATGAAGCTCCTTAGAAGCCAGTAGGGAGACTTCAGCTAAAAATTGTTCATGAGTTTCTGAAGCCATTAGTCAAATCTGAAAGTGACCTAGTGTAGGGCTGCTGTCTACGGGGTTGCACAGAGTCGGATGCGTCTGAAGCGACTTAGCAGCAGCAGTGTGAGAATGTGGAGCGTGTGGGCAGGACTCTCGGTGAGCAGTTCTGTCTGTTTCGAATCCCCAGCCGAACAGCTGTACTGTCCACGGAGCCCATCCTGTGCCCGCAGGCAAGGGCAGAGACTCGAAGTCCCACCCAGCTGCCCCCGTCACCTCCAGCCTGCCCCATCGGGGCCCTTCTCCCATCAGGAAGCCCGGCCACGATGCCCAGGGGCACATCCCATAGCCTGTCCTGGGTCTGAATTCAAACCAGCAGCCTTGCCCAGTTATTGAGCCTGAATGCTGACCCTGAGCAGCCTCCAGCCCAGTCTACAGTGACGCTCAGCTGCAGAGCCCAGCGTACAATCCTTCTCAGAAGTGGAGATCAGCAGTGGCCCTGCTTGACTATGAGACGCAGACAGGCGCTTCGCCCAGGCAGGGAGTCACAGCACAGTCCGTGACTCAGCTTGGTTTTACAGACAGTGACCGTGTCAGGCTGTAAAGCATGCTCTCCAAGCCAGCCCAACTGTGGGCTCAGCAGGAGACCCCACTGACCAGAAAACCAGATGAGCAAGCACTCCTGACAGCACAGCCAATGACCACTGGCTGGCGTGGAAGTCATGTACCTGATAAGGATTAATATCCAATCATCTAAGGAACTCATATAACTCAGGAGTTAAAAGAATCAGATCAAAATATGGGGAAAGGACCTGAATAGACATTTTTCAAAATCTCCAGTCCTCAGGTACATCAAAACCACAATGAGGTATCACCTCACACCTGTTGGGATTGGCTGTTATCAAAAAGACCAGAATATCATGCACTGGGGAGGCCGTAGGGGAAAGGGAAAATCTTGTGCACTGTTGGTCAGAATGTAAATTGGTACAACCACTACGAGAAACAGTAGGGAAGGGTCTCAAAAACCAAACAGAACTGCCATATGATCCAGCCATCCCCCGTCTGGGTATAATCACTTTACCACAGCTTTGTTTACAGTAGCTTCCCTGGTGGCTCAGACAGTAAAGAATCCGCCTGCAATGTGAGAAACCTGGGTTTGATCCCTGGCTTGGGAAGATCCCCTAGAGGAGGGCATGGCAAGCCACTCCAGTATTTGTGCCTGGAGAATCCCATGGACAGAGGAGCCTGGTGGGCTACTGTCCATGAGGTCACAAAGAGTCAGACACAACTGAGCAACTAAGCAGAGACAAGACATATAAACAACCTACTGTTCATCAGTAGAGGATGCATAAAGAAGACGTGGCGTATATGCAATGGAATATTATTCAGTTGTAAAGAAGAAGCAAATCTAGACAAATATTGTGTGATCTCACTTACATGTGGAATCTTAAAAAAACGCACAGAGAAGCACAAAGTAGATCTGTTATTGCCAAGGAAGTAGGATGTGGGGGAAAATGAATGAAGGTGAACTTCTAGCTCTAAAATAAATAAGTCATGGGGTCTAATTTAAGCATGGTAACTGTAATTTGTAGCGCTGCATTTTTTACTTGAAAGTTAAGTAAGTAGATCTTGAAAGTCTTCATTACAAAAAAAAAATAAGTATGCAAAGCGATAGATGCATTAGCTAACCTCAGTGTCATTATCACTTTGCAATATTTATATATCAGATCATCATGTTGTACACCTTAAACTTACATGGTGTTACATGTCAATTATAGCTCCATAAAGCTGGAAGAAAACATGTAATTAACGTGTTAATAGCTCCCATATAAAGACTGGGTAACATAATGAATATATGAGGAATTTCAACAAAGGGATAGAATAATAAGAAATCAGATGGAAATGTAGAAATGAACAATATGGTAAGGAAAATGCAGAATATCATCAACAAGCTCATTAGTAGTCTAAGTACAACTAAGAATAAAATCAGTTGAACTCAGTTCCATCAGCAACAGAGATTGTCCAAATAAAAACAGAAAGGTAAAGAGAGAGCAAAAAAAAAAGAGCAGAGTATCCAAGAATAATGGAAAAATTCCGAATGGACTAACATACCTGTAATTTTGAATATAGGAAAGGAAGACAGAGCACATCGGCAGAAGAACAATCAAAGGAATAATGACTAAAAATTCCCTCAGATCAATGACAGACGCCAAAGCAGGGGCCAAAGAAGTTCAGAAAACATCAAGTAGGATAAAACATACACAGATACACATCACGCTCAAACCACTGAAAACCAACAGCAAAAAGAAATCGTGAAGGTAACCAGAGAAAGAGGCATATCACACACAGAGGAACAGAGTTAAAAGTTATAGCAGATTTCTCATCGAAACTCTAAGCCAGAAGAGCATGGGCAGACATCTTTAAAGGGCAAAAAAGGAAAACAACACTAAAGTTTACAATCCTATAGCCAAGGAAAATATCTTTTAAAAATGATGGCAGGAAATGTGGGTATGACAGAAAGAAGAGATTGTCAAATCCTAGCCCCCAAGAAACAAGATAAAACTGGAACGGAGAAAAATCCAAAACAACCAGTTCAGTCTCTGGAAAGAGGCTGGAGGTTAACAACCAATGGAGAAATAGGCATTCATGGGAAACTGCAGAAATTAGTGTAAGTCCTGTGGGTACCTCCTTGACCCAAGGCTGCTCCAATCTCTGCAGTGACCCCTAACACCAGCTGGGCTGGTGGAATAGTGCTTCCAAGGAAGTGCTGGCAATAAAAACCAGCGATTCCACTGCTCTGGCATGGAATTTTGGTGTCGAGGACGGAAATCTCATACTCAGTTGTATTGTGAAAAGTATCAAAGTCCGTAGAGAACAAGCATTGACAGCCTGTGGCTCTATTACGCTGAGTTGCAGTCCCACCTGGGATACAGTAGATCACTCGACTAATCAGAAATTTGATCAGAAGTTTCTAGAAATGAGAGACCAAAGAAAGGCTATTAATCAATGGGTGCTCCATGGGTCCGTGCTGATCAGGGGTCTGTGCACGTGTGCAGGGAAGACTCGAGACTATCCAAGCTGTGTGCACATCCCCAGGTGACCTGGATGCTGTGCAGATCTACACAGAAGACCCAGGAGGACCTGGCAGAAAGAGGACCTGAATTTTAAACATGTTCCCAGCCCCACACACAGATCCAGCAGCACAGGAGGGAAATCTTACAGACGCAAGGTGTCTGTGGATGGTCCTTGGTTCATCGCTGTGCTCTGCAGATACACAGGAGCCTCCATAAGATGAACCTAAAACTGTTTATTAAAGTTTGAAAAAATTCAGAGAGACAGCAGCAGGCACAACCACAGGGAAAACAGACTCGATAGCTTAAGTTCAAGCAAGTTACTAAAAACAAAACAAATGAAATATAAGCCAAACAACAAAATAAAACAGCAACAACAATGGTCCTCAAGGCAAAAGCTCAAAATCACATTTGCTACACCATATTATCTGAGATGCAGGTTTTCAACAAGAATTTATAGGACAGTGAAGAAATAGAAAAGTGTGACCTATATTCAGGAAAGTAAGCTGTCAACAGAAATCAACTCTGAGTGGGTACGGAGGCTGTATTCAGTAGACAAAGACTTCAGAGCAGGTTTTATAAAATGTTTGAAGAATTCTAAGAAATGGTGGTTTAAAATGTAAGGAAAATATATTAATAGACTCAAATGTAAGAAATCTCTAAAAAAGGAAACTATGAAAACAGTCAAATGGAAATTTCAGAATCGAAGATGTAAGGACTACAATGAAAAATTCACCAGATGGGTTCAAGAGTTCATGAAATGAGATGGTAGAGAAGGAACCAAGAATATTAAAGATAGATCAATAGAAATTATCCAGTTTGAAGAAGACAAAGGAAAAATGCAGACAAAAATGAGACCCCTGGGAAGAGATGAATAAAAAAAAAAAAGGAAGAAAAATATCTGAGAAAATAATGGCCTGATAGAAAATAGCCTTACCTGGGTGGCTCAGATGGTAAAAAGAATGCCTGCAATGCCTGAGACACAGGTCCAGTCCCTAAGTTGGAAAGATCCCCTGGAGAAGGAAATGGTAATCCACTCCAATATTCTTGCCTGGGAAACCCCATGGACAGAGGAGCCTGACGGGCTACAGTCCATGGAGTCACAAAAGAGGCGGACACGACTGAGTGGCTAAACAGCAACAGCAAAGGGGCCTTGTGTTTGCAGTTGGACTCTCTTCTCCTGGACCACTCTCTGGAGTTTTGCTGGGTCTCCTGGCTACCTTTCCCGCAGTCACTTCCTCCAGGTTACAACTTTTTTTATCCTACTTCATCAACCAATGCTGACTCCGCTATTTCCTCTTTAAGAAATTCATCGTCATCTCTTATCTGCGGATCCTTACTATCCTACATGCTTTTATTAGTCTTTTACTACTGCTGCTGCTGCTGCTGCTAAGTCGCTTCAGTCATGTCATTGGAAAGATCCCCTGGAGAAGGAAATGGTAATCCACTCCAGTATTCTTGCCTGGGAAACCCCATGGACAGAGGAGCCTGACGGGCTACAGTCCATGGAGTCACAAAAGAGGCGGACATGACTGAGTGGCTAAACAGCAACAGCAAAGGGGCCTTGTGTTTGCAGTTGGACTCTCTTCTCCTGGACCACTCTCTGGAGTTTTGCTGGGTCTCCTGGCTACCTTTCCCGCAGTCACTTCCTCCAGGTTACAACTTTTTTTATCCTACTTCATCAACCAATGCTGACTCCGCTATTTCCTCTTTAAGAAATTCATCGTCATCTCTTATCTGCGGATCCTTACTATCCTACATGCTTTTATTAGTCTTTTACTACTGCTGCTGCTGCTGCTGCTAAGTCGCTTCAGTCATGTCCGACTCTGTGCAACCCATAGACGGCAGCCCACCAGGCTCCCCCATCCCTGGGACTCTCCAGGCAAGAACACTGGAGTGGGTTGTCATTTCCTTCTCCAATGCATGAGAGTGAAAAGTGAAAGTGAAGTCGCTCAGTCTTGTCCGACTCTTTACAACCCCATGGACTGCAGCCCACCAGGCTCCTCCATCCATGGGATTTGCCAGGCAAGAGTGCTGGAGTGGGGTGCCATCGCCTTCTCCAGTACTAGCCTTATAATAAAAACACAAGAGAAATATAAGAATATATATATATGAGATCTGTATCTATATCTATCTATATATATTAACAAAAGCTCATAGAAAGATCCTATTATATTCACCAGCTAATCTGAACAGAGCACTGAGAAACTTCCCCGGCGGTCCAGAGGTTAAGACTTTGTCTTCCGATGCAGACGGCGTGGGTTCTATGTCACAGTCATAAACCAAAGCGTAACACAGCAGCAGTGTTGTAACAAATTCAAGGAAGACTTTAAAAATGGTCCACACCAAAAAAAAACAAAAAAAAAAAAAGAAAAAAAATAAAGAGCATTAAAATATGTCCTACCCAGAGGAGTGAAGGTCCCTTCACCGCCTGTTCAGGGCAGCCCAGCTGTTCCTCCCACCGTTCAGCCTTGCCACCTCTGTCCTTGAAAAGAACTTTTCTAACAGAGCTCCCAAAGCATGGCACTGGTGACCTGGACTGTGATTAAAGTCTGGGTATCAGGGAGGACAAGCCCCAGCCTGCTTTATCCTAGCAAGAATTCCACTTTCAGTGTTCCTAGCATCGAATAGAAGAAACATTCCAAACTGCATTTACAAGGTAGTACCAATAGGGAGGAAACAATTGCCTTTAGCAAGAGCAAGACTTGAGAAAACACACCTGTCCCTCTGTTATTGATTGTGATCAACTGATCCCTAGAATCTGATTGAGAACATCGGGTATAAATCAGGCCACACGTGCAATTCCAGAAACATCACAGCTAGTAATTCATAGCATATTTCAACTGCCACCGGCATGCATTTCTGGATTAGTGTCACACAGAGGTTCACAAGAAAGCAACAAGGGCTATTTTGGTTTATACGGTCACATTTCTACCCTCATTTTTCCACATATTCATCCCGATGCGGGCTTAACGTACCAACAGGCACATCAGTGTGGGTCTGCTTCTTCCTCAGGTATTCAGTGACAAAATGCTGATTGATTCACAAGTAAAGGGAAATTAGTGTCATGAAAGGATAATTTTGTTGCCTAAAGAAGCAAACATTATTGCTTCTTCAGGGGGGCTGCTACCTGAACTGTTCCTCTAGGCAGGAATGTGCTCCATCAGCAGGTTAATTGCTGGGATACTCTGTATTCATTTTCAAGGCCCACATTCACTTGTGTATCCTCGCAATCATCCCACACATATTTATGGGGAACCTAGTATATGAAAGATCCTGTTCCAGGTGCCGTGGGTGATGATGATTCCTGGCCCTAAGGAAACTACAGCCTGGGTAGCAACTTCAGAAGGAAAGGCACAACCAGTGAGATAAAGATACAGCACCATCATTGAGAAATTGCCCAAAACCTGAGAGCCCTCAAAAAATTAGACTGAAGTGGAAAAAAAAATTCAAACTCATCAGACATTAAGTGTTAACAGCATGGTTATTGATCAGGGACTGAGGCTTTACATAGATGATATTGCTTTGTCCTCACTACAGGCCCTAAGAGGGGCTACATTACCCCCACTTTACAGATGAGGGCATCGAAAATCCTGAGAGGTTAGGTGAATCCTGGCCCTAAGAAAACTACAGCCTGGGTAGCAACTTCAGAAGGAAAGGCACAACCAGTGAGATAAAGATGACACCACCATCATTGAGAAATTGACCAAAACCTGAGAGCCCTCAAAAAATTAGACTGAAGTGGAAAAAAAAATTCAAACTCATCGGACATTAAGTGTTAACAGCATGGTTATTGATCAGGGACTGAGGCTTTACATAGATGATATTGCTTTGTCCTCACTACAGGCCCTAAGAGGGGCTACATTACCCCCACTTTACAGATGAGGGCATCGAAAATCCTGAGAGGTTAGGTGAAAGGCCACCTAAGAAGCTGGGATCCAGGTTTCAGTGGCCCGTGTGCCTTTGCTGCACAGACCACAGCCTTAGCTGACCTCCACTGAGTTGCTCACCTGTCACTTCAAGCCTTCAGTAGACACTAAAGCCTAGAGTTATTCCATGTGGAGTAAGTGGGAAAAAGCAAATGAAAAATGTATTATGACTGAAAGATGTGTGTTTTTACTAAGGGAAAATGACAACCTCTTACATCGCTTCCTAAGCGAATGTTGACTAATATTCATGTGTCTGAGTTCCCCAGCTAAAGTTCTACATGGGCCCCGAACACTCAAATTGCTAAACTAAAACTAGTGCTGAAAATTCCATGGATCATAAAGAACTTAAGAAAATGTCTCCATTTTCCTGGGCTTGCACAAAGTTTCATAGTCCAGTGGGCAATTGGGAAAACAGGAAAGGCAACTCATAACGTCTTGAACTCTATCTTTCGAGTTCTCAGTAAATTACAAAGTATTCAATCTGACTAAACTATTTCTTTGGCTGTTATTTTGTTATTACCAATACGTTAACTATACATACATACAAATAGATTTTCCAGTATATAGATTTTCACATTTATATGTGGGGTTTTTTACGGCTTACTGTTAACAAGCTGTTTGGGGGAAATCCACTTTTCGAGCCTCTGAGCGATGGCTTCCCTGGTGGCTCGTGGTAAAGAGTCTGCCTGCCAGCGCAGGAGATACAGTTTTGACCCCTGGGTCTAGATGGCCCTCTGGAGAAGGAAATGGCCACCCACTCCAGTACTCTTGCCTGGGAAATCCCATGGACAGAGGAGCCTAGCAGGCTGCCGTGCACAGGGTCGCAAAAAAGTCAGACACAATTTAGCAACTAAACAACAACAATCCTCTGAATACTGTCTAAAGGGAGGTTATTATCTAGAATTGTGACCTTTTTTGGTTTTGTGCTGTATATACTTGTATCAATAAGTAAAACTAAGATCTCAGAATTGTCTGTTTTTTAAATGCTTCTGTTGGACTCTATGAAAATCACAAAAATAATTTCACTTTTTCAAACTGTGCTGAAAATTTTAGATTCTCTTTTTTTATTCTTTTGCCTCCTGGGTCACAGAGATACTGGTGGTTTGTAATCTCGGCCAGTGGTTCTCAAACTCTGTGTGTGTGCGTGCTCAGTCACTCAGTTGTGTCTGGCTCTTTCGTGACCCCATGGACTCTATAGCCTACCAGGTATCCTCTGTCTGTGGGATTTGCCAGGAAGCATGTTGGAGTAATTTGCCATTTCCTCCTCCAGGGGATCTTCCCAAGCCTCTACATCTCCAGCGTCTCCCGCATTAGCAGGCAGATCCTTTACCAATGAGCCACCTGGGAAGCCCCCCTCTAACTTCAGCGCGCTTTCAGATCACCTAGAGGATGCTGGGCCTACATCACTGAGTTTGCACAACTAACAATTTTGAAGGTGATGCTGATACTACTGGTTCAAAGACTAGCCTGTGGGAACCACAGCCTTAGACCAAGCTCAACGAGAAAGAGCACTAACTAGGAGTCAACAGGCCCAGACGCTAATCCTAGACCTGTCGTGGTCTTGCTGGGTAACTACGGAAGTCATTTGGCATCTCAATGTCTGTTTCTCCATTAAACGGCATAGTTAAATAACTTATGAAAATCCACTATCATTCTATACTCTTGCAACTGACCCAGGCAATAGAGTCCACTCCACCATGCATACCAAACAATTTGAAAGGTCAGTTCTTAACTAAAATAGTCACCGTGTTTCAAGCAAAACATCTGGTATTGCCTGATACTGTTATGTCGACAATAATGCTATATATGAATTCCTAAATATCATCACATTATGCTAAATTGTGAAGAAGAAAAAAAAACAACGTGATTTGTCGGTAAAATAGGATTAGGGACACAACACTGTAAAATGCTAACCAGCGACTCATAGGGGCAAAAAAGAAAGAAAGCAATAACAGAGGCAGGGTAAATAATGCTATATATGAATTCCTAAATATCATCACATTATGCTAAATTGTGAAGAAGAAAAAAAAACAACGTGATTTGTCGGTAAAATAGGATTAGGGACACAACACTGTAAAATGCTAACCAGCGATTCATAGGGGCAAAAAAGAAAGAAACCAATAACAGAGGCAGGGTTTCCAACATGTTCAATGGTTAAGAAATGCACAAATACTACAATAAATATGGCACTCTACCTGGGAAAAGACTGAAAGTTTGCTGTAGGCGTGGGCTGGGAAGAATTGCAGGTTGTGAATGATTTCGAAGTAGGAGGAGGAACATGACTAGAAATAAAACAGAGTTGTAGCAGCAGGTGTGGACAAATGTAACTCATTGATCTCAGTTGGGAGTTGGCATGAGCATCGCAGTTCACCGGTCTTTAGCAGCCTTAAATCCTGGGGCACATTTTCTTGTCTTAGGGATGACGGCCCTTCAAGGAATGCATTTGTAGACGATTCTTGTTCCATCAAATTTTGACAGTTGGGTCCCATGTGTAGCCTCCTTCTTCAGTTCACTTCTGGATCACTGCTGGAAATGCTTTGGTGACTTTCTCATCCTTGTTCACAACTTGGCCCAACAGTGCTTGAGGGCTTTCAGAATCCTAGCAACATTTAAAGCTACGATACTGGTCACCACCGGCACCAAGGAGCTGAATTTGGCAATTTCCATTTCAGATCGTCAAATATAGCTAGAGCTTTCCTTTTGTACACGCTTGGCTACTAGAACCTGGACACTGAGATTCATCTCAAGTGTTGGATGAGGTGAGATTTGTTGTTTTTTTAAATGTATAAAAAAATCAAGAATGTGAAAAATAGGAAAAGACAACCTTCAAAGATAATGCTACCCAGAGATTCCAGAAGTGTGTCCATGTGTGTTTTGTGTTTTCCTACGTGTTTCGGTTTATGGACGGAATATACATAAGCAAACTCAAAATTCACTTTTTACTAAAATTATTCCCTGACTTATCATTCACATTCATATTTTCAAAACAAGTGTTTGGCAAAATGACTATACTTTTGATAACAATTACAGCTTTGTTGTTGGAAATACTGTTTGGTTAGATATAGAATATTGTGAATCTCCCATAATTTGTCTTAGATGGAACTGAATATGTTTAAGAAATGACTCCTAGGGGGTCGGGATTGGGAGTTCATGTACACTCGTGGCTGATTCATGTCGATGTGTAGCAAAACGAATACAGTATTGTAAAGCAAAACAAACTAAAAAAATAAAAATTAAGTTAAAAAAAAAAAAAAAGAAATGACTTCTATTATATGGGGGAACTTGGGAGTTCCTTAAAAGGAAGGTCCAGACTGAGGTCAGGTGTCCATTAAGGCTGATGCTTTGTTGCTGTTCTTGAGTCACAAAGTCACTTCGTGACCCCATAAACAGTCCATAGGGTTTCCCAGGCAAGAATACTGGAGTGTGTGTTGCCATTTCCTCCCCCAGGGTATCTTCCCAACCCAAGGATCAAATGCCTGTCTTCTGAATTGGCAGGCAGATTCTTTACCACTGAGCCACCAGGGAAGCCCCAGGGCTGATGCTACCCGAGATCATTTCTGATGATGCTCAGTGATACCGAGCTGTTTCCATGAAAACTGAAGTTTCCAACAAAATCAGCCCCTTTTCTTCCCTTCAGTCACCTGTCAGAGAGCATGGTGCTCACCTCATCACTTCGTGACCCTATAAACAGTCCATAGGGTTTCCCAGGCAAGAATACTGGAGTGTGTGTTGCCATTTCCTCCCCCAGGGTATCTTCCCAACCCAAGGATCAAATGCCTGTCTTCTGAATTGGCAGGCAGATTCTTTACCACTGAGCCACCAGGGAAGCCCCAGGGCTGATGCTACCCGAGATCATTTCTGATGATGCTCAGTGATACCGAGCTGTTTCCATGAAAACTGAAGTTTCCAACAAAATCAGCCCCTTTTCTTCCCTTCAGTCACCTGTCAGAGAGCATGGTGCTCACCTCTCTCCAACTTCTCATAAATTGAAACCAGTTTCCTCTTGATTACCCTTGTGTAACATCTTTATGGGAATTGTTTTCCCATACTTATTACGAACATTTTAATAGAATGTTAAAAAAAATAATAGAGGAATTTCAGAAAATAGCCATAGGAAGTATGGAAGGTGTAGAAAGGTTTTTCACAAGCATAAGAAGAATCTACCGGGGTAATTCAGGCTTTCAGAAGAGCCAAAGGAACAGTTTAATAACCCTAAGTTTTCTTGATTTCTCTCTTGCATTTAGACCTCACATTCTGTCCACCAGGAAATCCTGTTGTCTCATGTATTCAAAATGTATCTATGATCCTATAACCTCTCACCACCTCTACTGTTAATCCTCTGGTCCAGTTCACTTCCATCTTCCCCCCAAAACTATAAACCATCTGGTCTCCCTGCTTCCTTCTCCGCCTCTCCCCTAGCTATTCTCAGACCAGCAGCCGGTCATCCTTGCAAGCTGGGCAATGTTTCCATGTCTCCTTCAGAGTGAAAGACCACTCATCTCCTCTCTCTCCCTCTCTCCTATCACACTGACTTTGTTATTCCTGGAACATAACCACGCACGTCCCTTCTCAGCCTCAGGGCTTTGCTTACACATCACTGCCCCCAGTGCGATTCACCCTGACTGCTTAAAAATTGCCAGTGACTCTCCAACACTCTCCCCAACACACACCCACACTCACACAAGTAATTCCCTTTATACTGCTCCTTTTTATCCCCCATGACATGTGTTCCCTTCCACCACTCCAGGTCATTTACTTTCACCCATGATTACTCCCTGTCGTCTCTCTTCCCCTGACCAAGTTTATAGTGCTTAAGGATCACAGAGGCAAAGGCCGTTGTTGTCTTACTGATGCATTGATCAAGAACAGTTCCTGGCATATAACAGGTGCTCAATAAAATGAATGAACCATTTTCAAATTAATGGAAACTAATATGAGGAAAACATTAGCTGACCTTCAAGAGAGAGAAAACAAGAAATAAAGAGAAGTGTATAAAAAGAAAATAACAAGAGAAGCTTTCCTCCAAATTACTAAAATAAATGACCAAGAGGAAGTTTCTTTTGATTGACCTGGTGATTTTTAAGAGATAATATGGCTTCACTGGCTAGAAATCAGTAAGAAAAAAGAAAAAGGAAATATGGCGTAAAAAAATCCCAGTTTGTATCCTCAGTGAGAATTAGTCATTGGGTATGTATTTCCACATAGAGATCTCTGTTGTTCCTCTCCTTTGCTAAAGAACGCCACTGGCTCAGTGGACTATAACTTTACAATTTAAGACTTTCCGTCATTTCTGCCAGGGTGATGTTAACTGTAATGTAATGTATATAGCATTACATTTTAAGCTATAAATACTTAAAAACACCCTGTCCCAATAAGCTCAATGGAAAGTTCAAATGCACTGATCATTTATCCATTTTAGAGTCAGGGGGGATCACATTTTTTATTGCACAGAAATAAAACAAACCCTCCAAATCCTCTATTTTAATATACTTAGAAAGTTCCCTAATTAAGGTTCCAGAGATACATGCCAATATCCTATATGCAAATATTCTAACTATTCACAAAGAACAAAAGTACAAACAAAAGTAATTTGACTTTAGGAGCCATTCTGTAGATTTAAAAGGACAGATTCTATATTAAACTCATCAGTCTGGTGATGAATAGGCTGCATAGGACAGAAAGATAAATTAATGCCATCAATTATCATCTAAATTGCCATTTTACACTTAAGCATTATAAGTAACCAAGTGAAAATTTAAGAAAAACAAAATGAATTTTCAAAATTACATATGACTTTTTTTTCAAGTGAGATTAGTGTAGAAATTCAGACATAGAAAAGTAAATAAGCATAAATAGGCAATCTGACGGAGAAGGCAATGGAACCCCACTCCAGTACTCTTGCCTGGAAAATCCCAAGGACGGAGAAGCCTGGTGGGCTGCAGTCTATGGGGTCGCTAAGAGTCGGATACGACTGAGCGACTTCACTTTCACTTTTCACTTTCATGCATTGGAGAAGAAAATGGCAACCCACTCCAGTGTTCTTGCCTGGAGAATCCCAGGGACGGGGGAGCCTGGTGGGCTGCCATCTATGGGGTCGCACAGAGACGGACACGACTGAAGCGACTTAGCAGCAGCAGCAGCAGCAGCAGCAGGCAATCTGAATAATTCTACCAAGCTAACATTCACCTCATAATAAAAGAACTGCTTAATAAGTAATGTGTAGCTTATTCCTTTAGATTTCACATAATCTTGGTCAGTACAAAAGCAATCTTAAGTCTCTTTTCCTTTATCCAATCAGTTTCTGGAATCTAATGATTCATGAGCAGGTTTCTTAAATTAGCACCTATTTTCCTCTTCCAACATTGTTGACTATTTCTGAATTTCTTTCCACAATACATCCCAGTGAATATTACAGAACCATGACTCAGAAACACTCAGAATCCCTTTTGCCTTACTTGCTTAATCTAAGATTAGGGTATCTGATTCAAAAACTTTCTTAAATATATGACTATTTGTTTAACTCATCATTTACTTTGCCAAGTATGCCACCGTTCTGATTAAGAGCTGTCTTTCTAGTTACAGGGGTGGAGCTAGAATCAGGTCTTTTTTCTTTCTCTAAGTAAGTTGGTCTTCACGTAGACTAGTAACCCATGGAGAGAACAATAATATCATTTTTTTTCTAATTATTTTTAATTGGAGGATGATTGCTTTACAATGTTGTGTTGGTTTCTGCCAAACAGGAAGCAGCCATAGGCATACCTATGACCCCACCTCTTGAACCTACCTCTCACCTCCCACCCCATCCCATCCCTCTAGACTGTCACAGAGCACCAGGTTGAGCTCCCTGCATCATACAGCAAATTCCCACCAGCTATCTCTTTTATATATGGTAATTTATGTGTTTCAATGCGACTCTCTCTATTCATCCCATCCTCTCCTCCTCCTACTGTATCCACAAGTCAAGAACAAGCGTATCTTGAGGTCCCCCCTTGGCCTGGCCACATGGTGCCTGCAGGCTCCCAGTGAAATTCCTGGAACAGTCAGAAGAGGCACTGCTGTGTCTCAACAAGCAGAAGGTGGGAGTGAGAGCCTCTCTGAGATAGCAAAGTGTTGTCCTAATCTACACAGATGGTGAGCATACTTTCAGGACCGACACACACACATACACACACACACACACACACACACACACACACTCAAATCTAAGTAAAAAGCTAAAAGCCAATCCCATTCCTTCATTTGAAACATAGCATCATGTAAACTCAAAATGCTCTGTTAAATCATGTTGCATCAACCAGCTTCATAGCTAAGACCTGCAGGCTTTAATTACTTTCAGGGGAAAGTCTGGTGTCCAGAGAAAGTCTCATTATGAACTGGCATTTGCTCCAGGGTGGAAGGAGGCCCAGAAATGAGGCTGTCTTGGGGTTCCTTTACCAAATCAAGTATCTGTTCATCCTTCCTAGTGACGAGGCTGGTGATCTACATAATTAATATATGCTCACATCGAAGTAAACATGAAATGATTAAACAGGAAGACTTTAACTAGACGGCCTGTGAGGAGGGAAAAAAGAAAAGGAATTAATGGGTAGCAGAGTCTTAGAAACAGGGGAGAGAATTGTATGTTATTTTTCAGCTAAATTTTGTTCTCATCCAAAACCTAATCGGTTTTTAAACTTCTTTCTCCACAACAGCCCAGACAAGTTTGGAGCATGTGTTATACACAAAATATTTACATCGTCGCTCTTGTAGCCTAGTCAGCAATTTGTGGACTAGCAAATTGAAAAAGTAATACTGTAATAAAAAAAATAATAGTTGAATAACCTGCATTCCTAACAGACCAAACTTGGAGGACCAGCAATAGAAATCTTGAGAAACCGCTGCTATTGGCATCTAAACAGCAGCTCTGATGTGGTGGAAAAAGCCAGAGTAGGGATCTTTATTTACATTTATTGAGTCTGCTAGGGACCAGGCACCACGCTAACTGCTGGGAATGTGTAATCTCATTTAACAATAAAAGCAACATCTTATGTAAACTCTGATATCGTCATGCAGTACACACAACACACGAAGCTAGTCAATGAACTATTAATCAAAGCGAAGGGAGATATGCATGCCCCATTATCAAAAGATAAATGCCACCAAGACTGGAGGAAATGTTAAATACCTGCAGTATCTCTTGCTTAAAATCTCCTTGTCTAGAAATTATGAAATTATGTTTGCTTGCTTTTTAATGTTCAATAAAGGAGTTAGGCTAAAGGGAACAATAAGCCTCTGCCAGAAGAGTTCTGCATTGGGAAAACAAGCTATGTTTAGATTCAGCTCTGATCTTTCCTCAAATGATGAGTTATGGTTGGTTGTCAGCAGGAGTTCAGAGTTCAAGGTGGAGACTACTTAAAGGTCTTTTCCTGCCCAAGACAGAAAGAATCACACATTTGCTGGAAGACTGATGTCAGGGAGAGGAATGCTGTGTATAATAGGAACCCTGAAAGAGACATCCAAGACCCTTTGGTTTCTGCCTATCTCATCATCCCCTAGGACTTCCACTGCATCAGACTTTTTGGCTTTTAAGTTAAGCAAGATCCAGCACCTGGAGCAGAGTTGGCTGGTAATTTCTCTGTTGTCCTATACACAGCCCTTTGAGGCAGGCACTAAATGGCATCTCCATTCACACAGGAAAGGGAACACACACTAGGTGAGGTTGACCTCCTGATGGTCCCCACAGGCAGAAGCTGAGCCAGAACAGTTCATCCCCTGTGTGCGCTCTCAGCTCTTCACCATAGGGGTGGCACAGTTTGGCCATGGACAAATATCGAGGCTAAACCGTCTTTGGTCCTAGAGTCAGAAACAAACCATAGGCCAATGGAGAAATCAGAGAAACGGGGGAAAGGGGGATTAGGGGCAGTAATTCCTAGGAGTATTACAACTGGTAATCAAAAAGGAAGGCATGGTTTCTTCCTAACAGAACCAGTCTGTAGGAATGCTCAATCTGTAGTCTGTTCCTTCCTGAAGTTTCAGTCATTTCCAGCTAGTCTTTTTATTACTAAGTATGAATAACTATTTATACCTGAGCCAGGTAGACTCAATTGATGGTTTCCTACAAAAGCCCAGCACACACGACTTAGTGAATAAACTACTACTAGTCTCTCTTAAGAAATGGGGCTGGAACACAGCCTGAATCCTTTGGGCTGAGAGCTGTTGGGCAGTTTGATCTACCTTTCCCTGGTCTACCCTTTCCTGACAGAGGAAAGGGTCTAAGGAGTCGTCCTGCAAACACAGCTCTTGTTTTTGGAACTTCGTTTCCATGGAGACAGCTGTCTGATGGAGGAGGCAGAGTCTACTTCCATAGACAAGTGCTTGCGTTTTCTCATTCTTATTATTATGAATGTGAAAGTGAGCGTTGCTCAATCGTGTCCAACTCATGCAACTCCACGGACTATAGCCCACCAGGCTCCTCTGTCCATGGGATTCTCCAGGCAACAATACTAGCATGGGTAGCCATTCCCTTCTCCAGGGGATCTTCCCAACCCAAGGATTGAACCCGGGTCTCTTCTACTGCAGGCAGATTCTTAACTATCTGAACCACCAGAGTCTGCTGGGCTACAGTCCATGGAGTCACAGAGTCAGACTCTAATGAGTGACCTGCTGCTGCTGCTGCTGCTGCTGAGTCACCTCAGTCGTGTCTGACTCTGTGCGACCCCACAGACGGCAGCCCACCAGGCTCCTCCGTCCCTGGGATTCTCCAGGCAAGAGTACTGGAGTGGGTTGCCATTTCCTTCTCCAATGCGTGCATGCATGCTAAGTCGCTTCAGTCATGTCCTATTCTGCGTGACCCCACAGACATTAGCCCACCAGGTTCCTCTGTCCACGGGATTCTCCAGGCAAGCATACTGGAGTGGGACCATGGAGTCACAGAGTCAGACTCTAATGAGTGACCTGCTGCTGCTGCTGCTGCTGCTGAGTCACCTCAGTCGTGTCTGACTCTGTGCGACCCCACAGACGGCAGCCCACCAGGCTCCTCCATCCCTGGGATTCTCCAGGCAAGAGTACTGGAGTGGGTTGCCATTTCCTTCTCCAATGCGTGCATGCATGCTAAGTCGCTTCAGTCATGTCCTATTCTGCGTGACCCCACAGACATTAGCCCACCAGGTTCCTCTGTCCACGGGATTCTCCAGGCAAGCATACTGGAGTGGGTTGCCATTTCCTTCTCCCAGTGAGCAACCAGCACTTTACTGTTATAAGAAAGGTGCAAAAAGGAGTAGAAAATAACATATTTTTAAAAGTGTAAATTTTGAAAGCTGGATGGAATTTTACTGGACATCCTGCATTTGGCAAGCTCATTATCTTGGCTCCCAAATTTAAAAAGCATATCTTATTTTCTGAAATAAACATAATTTTTGCAACTACAGAACATTTAAAAAATCATTTCCAAGGCTCAACAGTTTAACCCAACTTCCTAAAAACCCTTCTGTCACCCAAGGGCAATGCAACAGAACAGAGGAACACAATGTGCAGAAAACATTTAGTTAAATAAGTGTAACTGGCAAGACACTTCATCCACCACCTCCCAGCACCAGGCACACCCTCCAAACAAGGCAGACAATAAATGGGAACAACATGGTGAGGCTTTGCTTGTGCCACACATCTGCTCACTTAGCTGGACTGTGTTTTATATTTAGGCATAACAAGTTTGGATTGTCTTTATGTACAGTGACAGCAGTACAATGAATGTTGTTTGAACTCTGAATTGTATAAATACAGAGACATGTTGATTTGAGAAGAGAAAACAAGGCATGTGAAAATTGGCAAAATACCCATTTTAAGAATTATAGTTACTCTTCCTGAAAAAAATAGACACGAAACTCAACTGGCAGACCACCCACGAAGTACCATTAAGATCTAAACAACATGAAAAAAAAGACAACGTGCTCTAGCCAATACAGTTTTTGAAAGCAGCAACTTTATAAAGCCTTTAGTTTAATCCAGGGACCTCAGCATAGTTCCTATAGTTACAGACTCCTTTGTGTATTCACACATGTGAAATAAATTGGGATCATTAGAAAAAAATAACGATAATAGTTGCTAGTGTATATAGTACACCTCTATGAACCAGACAGAGATGTCATACGTGTTACCTTATGTAGTCCTATAATATAAAGCCTTTTAAAATAAATATTAACTGATATGTCTTAATTTTCCAGATAAAGACATTGAGGCTAAGAGACTAAATAAGTGAATAAAGTTCAAGTAGCAAGGTCAGCAGCTGAATTCAAACTCAAGCCCAGTTGTCTCTCTACGTTTTGTTTTTTCGGCTGTACAGTGCGATACGTGGGATCTTAGCTCTCTGACTAGGGATCAAACCCATGCCTCCTGTATTGAGAGCGCAGAGTCTTAACCACTGAACTGCCAGGGAAGTCTGTCTGTTCTAAGACTTGTGGCCTTGTCGCTACAACGCCCTGATATCAATAACTCCTTTCTACAGTAGGTTTAATCCGCATACAATGAGCCAAATTCATTATTGACAGTTAAACAAGAACTCATAACCCAAAATAAGGATTCGGTTCCTAGAAAAAGAAATTTCATTGACATAATCTTTCAAGGAAACAAATAAGCAATTAAATTAGGCAAATGTGCAATCAATTTAAGAGAAACAAAAAGAGGAAAACGTCCAACAATAATACAAAATAAACCCATCTTGAACAATGAAGTCATGAATAGAGTAATCCAAGTGTTTTCTCCCTGTAGAGTTCATGTTCTGCAGAAGAAATAAGCCTACCTGTCTTCAGTTCAGTTCAGTTCAGTTCAGCCACTCAGTCTTGTCCGAACCGACTCATTGCGACCCTATGAACTGCCAACACACCAGGCTTCCCTGTACATCAGCAACTCCTGGAGCTTGCTCAAACGCACTTCCATCAAGTTAGTGAGGCCATCCAACCATCTCATCCATTGTCATCCCCTTCTCCTACCTCCCTTCAGAAAGACTTTATTTAAAAAGGGGAAAATGTCCTTTGCCCCTGTATTTCTCTGATAATCCTAGCCACCAGTAATGATTTCTTTTTTCTGCTCTCCTACTGCCCTTAAAATCTGAATGATTCATTCGCTTTGTAATTTCCTTTTATATGTATAGATCTCTACCATGAATTTTAAGCTCTTCAAAAGGAGCAAGAGTACATTCTGAACCTCTTTGTATGTCTTATAATATCTTGCATATAATACACACTCAAGTAATTGCTGGTTTTATTCAGGGCAAGACTTCTGCCACTAAGATTATCTAGACTCACCAAATATGACTAAAATGAAAGATTATGGTTCTAGCTAACTGGGTAACCTTTGAGACTTTTGGCAATGTGGTGCATATTTTCAGCTCAAAGTATCCAGTACTTTGCAATGGGCATCATCCTTTCTCTTTTTAATAGATCATTGTATTTGAGAGTAATAGGTACAGGTGACAGTAATAGGTGCAAATTTGCTTTTTATATTAGCTTGTTTTGCAAAAGTTGTGTTTCATTCTAATTTCTGCCACTCAAGACTTCCTCAAGGAATAAGGGGCACAGCAGCGTACAGCATCCACTGCAAAGCAGAAGAGATGGAGGCTGTATAGGTGGAAAGAAGGGAGTGGATCAAAGCTTGGAAAATATTGCAGTGAAGAATAAATCCAGGGAGGACAGAGCCTTAAGCCCCATACACTGGAGCCACCAGAAAAGAAAAAGCATACAAAAAAAGAGGGAAGATGAAACAAAGGAACATTAAGATTTGCAAGTGAGAGCTAAGACTTAAGATGTTCTATAAACGTTTATTGAGTGGCTGAAGGAATGCGTGCATAATATCAGAGTCCCTTCACTGAGCTTGAGACAGCAGAGGCGTAAGGATAGGAGAGAAAGAGGGGTCGGAAGGTGAGCGTTCAGAGGCACTTAAAAGATGCAATTAGGCTGAAACAACCAAGAGTTCTCTGGGAGCTGTACAGAAAAACAGACCATGCAGTACGGCTTTTGCAAACTCCCAGGAAGTTCTGGGCGGTGCTGGCTACCAAGCGACATGAGTCACGGTCACATTGAGCCTCTCAGCATCAACCAGGTGGCTGGATGGGAAGGGAGGCACCGTGTAGCGAACTACTTCACAGCTGTTTTTACGTGTGAATTCTGAAGCTGCCAAACTGTACGTGAACGGCACGTTGGCCCTGACAGCCGCACAAGCACAGTGAGCCGCTGACTCGGGCAGATGCGCTGCGATCCTGCAGTATCCGCAGTGGCTGGAGGGCAGCTCACCTCCTCCGAGAATGCGGGGTGCGGCAGCTGCTCGAATCAGATAGGTTCTGCCCTGTAGTTTTTAAGTGCTGCCTGCCTTTCAAAGGCAGAGCCTCCAAACAGTACAGGAGTGAACAAGTTTGCAAAGGAAACGCACTTGCAGTCTGAAAACCAGAGCAGCTGGATATCCAACTGCGTGAAGAAATTCAGAGGGCTCTTCTCCCTTAAATTGATATTACTCACTCCCATTTTATAGAGTGAAGCGTGTGCTTAAGTATAATTACTCAACAGCTCAGACCAATTTGCACATCACAGCCATATACACGGAATACTCGATTCCACCTAGGTGGCGACTATGTGACTTTCTTGCTTGAGTATTCCTTAAGGAGGATTATAAGCCAATGGCTCTGGAGGTGACATTTTTAAAATAAAATGAAATGTTTTATAAATACAGTTACGTATGACACTATGTGTGTGACATTCCAGGTGGCAGGAGTGGTAAAGAAACCGCCTGCCAGTGCAGGAGATGTAAGACGTGGGTTCGATCCCTGGGTTGGGAAGATCCCCTGGAGGAAGGCATGGCAACTCACTGCAGTATTCTTACCTGGAGAATCTCATGGACAGAGGACCCTGGCGGGCTACAGTCCATGGGGTTGCAAACAGCTGGACATGACTGAAGCGACTTAGCACACACACGTGTACGTAAAGTACCTAAAACAAACGCCGCATACCCCCCATCCATTTGTGACAATGGCATCCGTCACCTCATGCTGATGGTAATTCTATTGTCTCCGTATCAAAGAGGTGCCTTTTGCTGGCGCTATTGTAGTTCTTTTTGACTCTGCTGTCGCTTTTGAACAGGTAAACAGGCTAAGACTCTCTAAAATCCATCCAGTGCAGAAAAAGGAAAACGCAGCAGATTGTTGGTGAGGTCTGGCCAGATACAAATGCGTGCTTGAGGATGCTGAAGCAGACTAGTGAGAGAGGCAGAATCCATGTAGCCAAGCAATGTGGGAGAGTAAGAAGAGGAAAACTGAGGTGAAAAGAGTAATGAGTTCTTGACGTAGTCCTAGGGGCTTGGTGTCACGAAATGTGTGATGGAGCCATTAAACCTAAAACTGCCAAGCACTAATTTTCTTAGAGAATTCTTTATCCTTTGAGACTCGTTGTGTGTATATATGTAGATAGCTTTATACATGTGCAGTTTGAAATCTAATTTTATACACATAATATATACTTATTTTAAACAGAAACTATAGGATAACCCTAGTATCATATGGTTGGTGGCATCCCTGACTCGATGGACATGAATTTGAGCAAGCTCCAAGAGCTGATGATGGACAGGGAAGCCTGGCATGCTGCAGTCCATGGGGTCACAGAGTCGGACACAACTGAGCGATTGAACTGACGTATCATATTTGATATTTAATAATACCATATGCTCTGAAGATGGTGGAGACAAAACTTGCCAATTACACTTTTAGCAGTCATACCAAAGAATGAATATTTCATGAGAAATGTAAAGAAATTACTTTTCCAATGTCTTCATTGAGGAAAGAAGGCTATCATCTGAAGAGGCAGCTTCAAGGGGCTGTTTGGATGTTGTAAAGAGCCATCAAGTTTATTATTCGTGACATAAATGGAAACTTTTTAAGTAGATTATGTTCTGACATAAAGGATTCCAGTTAAGACACCAGATTGCAAGGAAAGACACAAACAGCTGCTGCAGCTTTGAAACTGTACTTACTGCTCAGTTGTTCACAAAAATGTTTAGATCAACTTCACTACTTTTAAACTTTCTGTAGACAAGTGACATGGATGTATTACAGGCCCAGAGAATGGTTTTAGAAGCAATCAAAGGCTGACAGCAAAGCCAGGAAGTGTTCAGGGGACAAAACCTCCCCTCTGTGACCAAATGAAGCACTTCCTGCAAAAGCCAAGATAGCATTGAGGAAAACATGGACAGCCAACCTGTGAAGTGGAGTGAACTTCAACCATAATGAAGTCACTGCTCATGTAACAGCAAGAAGCAGTCCCCAGAGAATCAATAAACAGTTGGTTCCCAAGGAAGATGAATCCTACTAGCCGAAGAAAATCAGAGGCACCGCCTTCTCAGTGTTCTTCTCTCTACCCAAGCTTCTGTTATCTGTGGTCCAGTCATCCTGCAGTATTTAATCAGCTTCCACTCCTTGGGAAAATCTTAGCTCATTAGCTCCTTCAAGTTCCTCTCCGCGCATAATAGCGTGTACTTCCTATTGTGTCCGTGACCTTGAGCTCTCTACCACACAGTTTGCATCGCTATTATTGTTGTTGTTCAACTGCTAAGTCATGTCTGACTCTTTGAGACCCCACGGACTGTAGCCCGCCAGCCTCCTCTGTCCATGGGATTTCCCCAGGCAAGAATGCTGGAGTGGGTTGCCATTTCCTTCTCCAGGGGGTCTTCCCAGCCGAGGGCTGGCACCCTAGTCTCCTGCACTGGCAGGCGGGTTCTTTACCACTGAGCCACCAAGGAAGCTAAGTAATCTAAGTAAACTGAAATAAACAAAAGTCTTTATTTCCTTTCTTAAAGCCCTGCTGTGTCCTACTGGCAGCAAAATAATCCAGAGACAACCCTGAAGGAAAGTATAAAGGCAGCAGGAAGGAACTCTGGGGATGTCTAGCACAATGCCCACTCCAATACCTTGGCCACCTCATGCGAACAGTTGACTCATTGGAAAAGACCCTGATGCTGGGATGGATTGAGGGCAGGAGGAAAAGGGGACAACAGAGGATGAGATGGCTGGATGGCATCACAGACTCGATGGACACAAGTCTGAGTGAACTCCAGGAGTTGGTGATGGACAGGGAGGCCTGGCATGCTGCGATTCATGGGGTCGCAAAGAGTCGGACACAACTGAGCAACTGAACTGAACCGAGCTGAACTGAGCACAATGCCCGCTATGCCTTTCTAGGGGAATTTTAACTCCTTCTCTGCCAAGGCTTCATACCTGCAATGTGAACAGTTGGGGACCCCACCGGGTGGTGATGTGACTTCAAAGAGGACCAGACAAGTGAAGGAGGCAGAGGGGACGTAGTGGAGCCAGAACAATCTCTAGAATGTCTCAGATCGCTAGCCTCTGCACCTGTCCCAAAGCACTGCGTTTGAGGGTGTTCCTTAGACCACTACTGTGTCCCCAAATAACAAGACCCAAAAAGTAAATGTTTAAATGTTTGTTGATGGCACTTACCATATCTGCTTTAAAAAGCACTCCTTGTTGAGAAGGGGTAGTTAGGGTGTGAGATGGACATGTACACACTGCTATATTTAAAATGGATCACTAACAAGGACTCCTGTAGAGCACAGGGAACTCTGCTCAGGGTTATGTGGCAGCCTGGATGGGAGGGGAGTTTGGGGGAGAATGGGTGCATGCGTATGTATGGCTGAGTCCCTTTGCTATCCACCTGGAACTCTCACAACATTGTTAATCAGCTATACCCCAATACAAAAAATTTTTTTTAAATGCACCCCTTGGAGAGATCATTCTGGTTGTCTCACTGAGTTTCTCTAGCTGTTACCCTATGCAATGAATGCTTTCAAAAATAGTATTTGAGAATTACGAGTTAAATCAACTAGTCTGGGGCATCACAGTCCTTGAATTAACTGAGTGGAGGGAGAGAGCAGGGAATGAGCCAAGTCAGGAGAACAAATGGAACCAAAAGAGCATCACCAACCTCAGGGCCAGAATCAGAATATTTATTAGGTTCCTGAGGAGTGAAGTGACTGCTCCCATGGGCAATTACATTTTCCAGAGCAAAATAAATTAGTTAAATGTGTCTACAAAGCGGCCAAGCATTACAACTGTTCTTAGTCTAAGAATCATTTCATCACTAACTTACATTAGTGATGTTGGAAATAAATGAAAAGAATCCCAAGTTATGAAAGTTCTAGACTTTTGTTCTCATGGAGTTGGTGATGGACAGGGAAGCCTGGCATGCTGCAGTCCATGAGGTCGCAAAGAGTTGGACACAACTGAGCGACTGAACTGATTGAACTGATAGCAAATGAACAACTTTTAAGACAAGAAACATCTTAGGAGTCGTATTAACTGACTCAAAATGTTATCCCTCGGAATTACAAGAAGAACCTAAAAGTTTCTCTAGGTCTCGTAAGCATGTTTTGGACATGAATAAGGTTTTAAGTATTAATAACAAATATGGCTGGGCTTCCCCAGTGGCTCAGTGGTAAAGAATCTGCCTGCCGTGCAGGAGATCCATGTAGGTTTGATTCCTGTGTCGGGAAGATCCCCTGGAGGAGGACACGGCTACCCACTCCAGTGTTCTTGCCTGGAGAAGCTTGGTGGGCTATGGTCCTGGGGCCACAAAGACTCAGACACAACTGAAGCAATTGAGTATGCATGCCATGTGTGTTATTAGAATAGAACGATGTGGGGCTTAGTCACTCAGTCGTGTCCTACTCTTGCGACCCCATAGACTGTAACCTTCCAGGCTCCTGTGCCCATGGGATTTTCCAGGCAAGAATACTGGAGTGGGTTGCCATTTCCTTCTCCAGGGGATCTTCCCAGCCCAGGCAGATTCTTTACTGACTGAACTCCAAGAGAAGTCCATAAAAGAACTATAGGTAATGATTTATCTCAATTAATCTTCACAACAGTCCATATTATTCCCATTTAAAATTCAATGTTTAATTCTTTTTCAGTGTTTAAATTTTTTTAAGTTATTTCCTTTTGAAGCTCAGCAAAATTTAGAGGCTTTCCTAAGGATCCTTTCCTAAGGATGTCAGACCATCTGAATGGAAACCAGATCTTCTCGTTTTAAATCAAGGGCATCTTGGAAGTGATGGAGGCCTAAATGGATTGCAGGTCTTTTAACCCAAATCTAGTTCTCTTTACATATACAACAGTGCAACTGACAGATTAAAAATATGATCCCCAGAGGCTCATAGGTGAAAATAAGGACAAAGATTTTTTTTATGAACAATTGTCATTTAGTTCAAAGGAAATCATGAAACTGTCTTGTGTCTAGTCAATTAAAGATTAGAGACAGTGGAGGGAAAGGAATAGTTTCTGGGCCAGCTTGGGATCTAAGTATTTGGATGCTTAGACCAGGTTTCTCAACAGCGGGACTATTGCAATTTGGGGCCAGACTTCTCTTTGATGTGGGGTCATCATAAGGTATTTTGCAACATGCAGGCCTCTACCCCCTGGATGCCAATGGTGACAGCTAAGAATGTTTCCAGCATGGCCTCCCTGGGGATCTAAGTCATCCTCCTCCCCAACTGAAAACCACAGACTTAGAGGCAGTATTATATTTTTTTCCTGCACCTGAAAGAAGTTCTATTTTTTCTTAATTGTAACATGTTACTGAGAAATGTTCAAACTTCCTTCAGAGGTAGAAGAAATTCAAGAAAGATTGTTCTCTCCACTAAAAGAATTGCCTTAACAAGTATCACCCGTATGACTATCTTACCGTTGATGGTGACTTTCCTGTCCTTTGACTTCTCCCATCGATGGGACAGTCATTCTAGACTGTATCCTGATGACACAGAGGCATGCTGTGAATAGTAACATACTTGGAAGAAACTAGAGAGAGAATTTTTGTCACCCACATATGTGTAGGTAAAATAGATAAACATATAGAACGCAGTGCTCGGAGCCACAGTGAGATACCCCTACACATGCATTCAACTGGCTAAAATTAAAAAGACTGACTGACTGAATCAAGTCCTGGCAATGATACAGGGGAACTAGAGCTCTCATACAGTGCCAGTGGGAATGCAAAACGGGGGAAACACTTTGGAAAACACTTCAGTCATTTCTTAAAATGTGAAACTCACGTACACCTGCCGCATGATGCAGCCGTTCCGGTCCAGCCATTGCATTGTTCCACGGGAAACAAACCAATGAAAAATGTAGACGTTTACATGAGTGTCCATAGGAGCTTTATTTATAATCACCAAAAGCTGAAAACAACCCCAAATTATAATACAGCCATTGAGTGGAATTTTTGTTGCTTTTGTTGTTCACTAAGTATTGTCTGACTCTTTGCGCCCCCAAGGACTGTAGCAGTATGAAAAGGCAAAAATAGGGTGGAATACTACTTGGCAATAAAAAAGAAGGAACTATACTCAGTTACATGGATGAATCTCAAAATCATTATTTAAGTGAAAGAGGACAGCTCAAAAAAAAGCATACATAGTGTATGCATATGCAGAATCCTAGAACACACAAACTGGTTTTTGGTCATGGGAAACAGGTCAGCAATTCCTGGGACTGGTGACTCCTGGGGAAGGAGAAATGGGGAGGAAATTTATTCAGTGATGGGAAAGTTTGCTGTTGTGATTGTTATGATGACTTCAATTGTTCAATGCATATGTCAAAACTGCTGAGATTGTTAATTAAATATGTGTAATTTATTATAATTCAATTATAACTCAATAGAATAAAAAGGAACAAGTTATAGGAAAATGCAGGTTTTATCTACCCAGTAGAAATGGTGATAGAAGACAGAATTCAAACTCCAATCCTATTATTCCAAAGTAACTGCTAAAGACAATTTTGGTAAATGTATATGTTGCATAAACACCAAATCCATGACATAGTTGTATATTGGAGCCAGTCTAACCAGTATGTCTTGCCTTTCAGGCCAGAATATATAGTAACACAAACCTGCACGCATGCACACAGGCACACTTGTCACACGATCCCATTACAAAGCAAAACCAGCTGTATTACAATTGCTTCATTCTGCCATCCTGGCATTCTTTCCTCATTTGAAGGTATTATCTTGTTGTCATTCTTTGATTTAAGAAACAGTTAATCTCATTTAAACAAAATGCTATAACCTTCACCTTATGAACAATTCAAGTTGGTGCTTATATTAATGCTTCACCAAATACCAAACGCAGCGAAAGTTTAAAAATCTTGGAAATGGGACTTCCCTGGTGGTCCAGTGGTTAAGACTCTACGCTTCCAATGCAGAGGCCACGAGTTTGACCCCTGATCAGAGAACCCAGATCCTACATGCTGCATAGTACAGTCAAAAAATAAAAAATATTTTAAAATAGTAATAAATTTTTTTTGATCTTGGAAATGCACAGGTGAGGTAAATTCTGTGTTCTTTATGTTTTATGAACAGAAATTCCAAACTGATACAAAGTTGGCATTGTAAATGCGCCCGGCCTAAAACAGGAATACTTTAGATGAAGTCTCAGCTATGGCAAAGAGTAAATGCATATCGTATTATTTGAGTCACAGCAAGGAGACTATGTTAACAATCAAAGAAGTATATTAATTTCCTTTCTGATATTTGGCCACTTTGGGCATCTTTTCCTGAAGAAAAAAAGAAATCTATAGGATTTGAATACCGAGTGAGGTGAACTGTAACTTTGAACTCAGAAAATAAGTAACTACAATTCTGGGCTCGCAGTAACATTTTGGCTTTCCTTTGTTTCTCTCTGACAATGGTAAATTATAGATTATTATGTCACCAGTTAGACAACACGTGGATTTAGGGTGAACTGACTGATTCTGATGTAATAGCAAACTCTTTCTGCAGTAACTGAATATTGCTCCATCTGGCCAATGTAGAAGCAAATGAAAGCAATATATTTAAAGACATTAGGCCCTTTTTATTTTTCACTCCCGGATCAGTTATTATAATATCTTGATGCAAACAATGTTGTAATCCAGAATGAGGCTTAGCACTTAGGAACTAAAATGAGTCAAGAGAAGCAAAACAGGAGAAAGGGGAAAAGGAGCCTAATACACAAACAAACAAGAAACGGGATTGAAACTTCACAAAAATCTAAATTTAAAAAAGCAAGTATTCCAGGTGAAAGTAGATGAAACAAAGCCAGGGGCACAAATATCAAGAGAAGAGTCTCAAACAAATATATGCAAACTTATCCTAATTATGTTTTAACGGAGATAATGAGAGCCACAGTAAAGAGCATACTGCGATCTAAACACACAGACACATATTCATGGACGGACAGACACACACACATCATGAAACAGGGAAGGAGCTGGCTTTAGGACTTTCTAGCTGTGACCTTGGTCAAGCTATTTAATTCTACTCCGCTTCAGTTTCCCATGTTAAGTGAGAATAATACAAGTACACCAAAGGACTGTTACTCTGTGAATTAAATGAGATAATGATGATTGAGCCCTTAGCACCAAGTGAGGAACATTTGTAAATACAATAAATTTCAGATAGTGTTATAGAAATTATTAGGCATTATAATGGGAAAAAAACTAATGTCATGGAGCAATATATCAGTTATGCAGAAGAAGTATTAGTGCTACCTGCCTACTTCACAAGTATTTACAAAAAGTGGTGGTAATCATGTAAGGGAAACTGAGAAAATCATTCTAAATTATCTGCAATAATACACTTGATCCAAATGATTAACAGTAGAGATATTAGATGAAGCAGACCTGAGTGAAATTAAAGCCTATTTTCCCAAATCAAAAAGACAGTTAAATACAGACTCTTAGAGGACCCAGAAAACCATCCAAGAATAATTCCAAAAGAAACAAATCACCTAGTTGCCAAACATTTAAACCTTAGAGATAAAAACCATATTTTACCAGCTGCAAATGAGGGAGAAAGGCTTAAGAATTCAAAAGAAAAAACAGTGACGTGAAGTTCATTCTCTGAAATGGATGAGAAGAAAGGCAAGAGAACCGGAGCTGTGACCACAGATGCAGTAACTGAGGAAGGGCATCTCCATGAAAGCAAGGGGAAACTAAATTCAACATGAGACAGTGACAAAGAACAATAACAAACCAGCAGCAGCAAAGAGGAGGTTGGGAAGTAATGGGTATCTGAGAACAAATGAAAAAGAATGCTTTAAAACAAACAAGAGATGTTTAGAACCTGAATAAAAGCAAGGTTAGTGATAGAACTTTGAAAGCTTAAAGATGCAGAGAACTAGAGCATCCCGGGAATCACCTCCCAGAGCACGCATTTTGCTCTACCTGGTTTTTACTCCCTCCCATGATTCTTTCTTCTTCTTTCCTTCCACCTCAGCCTTCTTTTCTTGACCCCTCCTTCATATCAAGTTCCCTCCCTACTCAGTGCATTGAACCTGGTGATTCCATGCAGGACAATCTTAGATCATATTTTTCTCATTTTTTTAAAAATAAGTATAATATTTATCAAGCATCTCAAATATTTCTGGTCTTCAGAAGGCTGCAGATAAACCAACATGGAATGTAGATACCCGTCATATTTTCAGAGATTTCCAATAAAGATAAAACCCAGTTCCATAGAAACCTCATGTCACAGAATTTACTCTCCAACAGTCAGTTCTGTATACGGTTTCTCCAAGTTGACACTACTGATATTTGGGACTGGATGATTCTTCATTCTGGGGGGACCAGCCTGTGCACTGTAGAATGTTTAGTACATTCTTGACCTCTAGATGACAGTAGCACCCCCATCCCTCCAGTTTTGACAACAAAATTATCCCAGATATCTCCAAATATCCCCTGGGAGGCAAATAGCCCCAGCTGAGAACCTCTGCTATAAACCCTTAGATTTGGTGACTTTGAAAAGTCATTGGGAAGACTGAGGTGGTAATCATTTCTGTATTATAGGCAAGCACACACCTACTTTTTTTTTTTTAATTTTTATTGGAGTATAGTTGCTTTACATGGAGAAGGCAATGGCACCCGACTCCAGTACTCTTGCCTGGAAAATCCCATGGATGGAGGAGCCTGGTGGGCTGCAGTCCATGGGGTCGCTAAGAGTCGGACACGACTGAGCGACTTCACTTTCAATTTTCACTTTCACGCATTGGAGAAGGAAATGGCAACCCACTCCGGTGTTTTTGTCGGGAGAATCCCAGGGACGGGGGAGCCTGGTGGGCTGCCGTCTCTGGGGTCGCACAGAGTCGGACACGACTGCAGCGACTTAGCTTAGCTTAGTTGCTTTACAATGTTGTGTTAGCTTCTACTGTGCAGCAAAGCGGATCAGCTATACGTGTACATTTGTGCCCCTCTTTCTGAGATTTCCTTCCCATGTAGATCACCACAGAGCATTGGGCAGGATTCCCTGGGCTCTACAGTAGGTTCTCATTAGTTATCCATTGTATACACAGGATCCATCGTGTATATCCATCAGTCTCAGTCTCCCAGTTCATCCCACCATCCCCCACATCCCCCTTGGTATCCACAGGTTTGTTCCCTACGTCTGAAGGACACATCTACTTCCTAGCATTATGCGTCTCAATACAGCAGCCACGAGACACACGTGACCATCAGGTCAGTTCAGTTCAGTTCAATCGCTCAGTCGTGTCCGACTCTTTGCGACCCCATGAATCGCAGCACGCCAGGCCTCCCTGTCCATCACCATCTCCCGGAGTTCACTCAGACTCACGTCCATCGAGTCCGTGATGCCATCCAGCCATCTCATCCTCTGTCATCCCCTTCTCCTCCTGCCCCCAATCCCTCCCAGCATCAGAGTCTTTTCCAATGAGTCACTCTTCGCATGAGGTGGCCAAAGTACTGTGACCATGGAGCCCTTGAAATGCAACTGGTAGAACTGAGTTGTGCTGGGAGCATAAAACAAATACCAAATTTGAAAGACTTGGACATAAAAAACTCAATAAAAAATTTACATTGACTACATGCCGAAATGAAAATATTTTGAATGTATTACGTTAAGTAAAATTTATTATTAAAGTCAGTTTCAACTTTCTACTTTTTAATGCGACTACTAGAGAATTTGAAATTGCATATACGGCTTGCTTGTGTTGTATTTCTGTTGGGCTTGTGCTGTTCTAGGAAGCCAAAGCACTTTGCATGTCAAAGACTTTTGTTTTTCATTAAGCCAACAGTATTTAAAGAATGTCCGTGGTATGTGCCTAAGGTTGCATTAGCTGCTTTTGGCTACATCTATCTGAGGTAAGTTCCTTGATGTCAAGGTCTGTCATTTCACTTTGCTGATAGAAAAATAGGAACTAAAGGAAAAAGTAATCTAAAATCATCCTCTCAATTGTAATGCCAGAATTAATTAAATACAACCTATTGTTTCCCATTCCCAAACAGTTTTTAGTCACCAAATATCTTTGTCCCTAAGAAAACAGTATTTTCCCTCTTCTATAATTATTATAGAGATAAAAATCAAATTCCAAAGAAAACAATTTCCAGACACCTTAAGACAATAAAGCCAGCATTTGTTTGAAGGGAAAACAAAAACAAGATGGGAGACTCAAAAGGCATTGCTTTGTATAATAATTTAATTAATAGCATGTTGAGAAAAGAAAAACATTTTCCATCACTTTTTACTTCCTTTTGTGGAGACTTCTACAATCTGTTGTGGCTGTGCCGGTCTCTGGCTTTTTTTTCAGTGCATGCTGGATTTGCATAATGTGCTATAAAGCCTCATAGACACTCACTTAAGATCAACTGAGTTAATTTGCTTTCTTAACTCAGGTTTAAGCGTTTCGTGGGCACTAAACTTAAGATCAACTGAGTTAATTTGTTAACTTAGCTCAGAAATTAAAACGATGGTTGCTCCATTTTGTTTTAAGCGTAAATGTAATCATGGTCCTTTGACTAAGCAGAGGTCCAAAATCTGTGTCTATTCTTCCCCAGTTGAAAGAGCCAAAGATACAAGAAAGGAAAAATGCCGCAATGTGTTGCCTGTGAACATGAACAGCAGGTGACAACTATTGCTCACACCAGTAAGTTATGTTGGAGTAGGCATGGTCCAACATTTTTCCTAGCCAAGAGAGTATAGTCTGCCAAGACTTTCATTCTTTCTAAGAGTCCACTGTTAAATCTTTTCACTATACCTAGAGTATCTGACCTGGAGGAGGAAATGGCAACCCACTCCAGGATTCTTGCCTGGAGAATCCCAATGGACAGAGGAACCTGGCGGGCTACAGTCCACTAACAGTCAGACATGACTGACGAAGCATGCGTGCACGCAGGGTATCTGAGAAATGTTGCCTGCCTTTGAAACAGTGAAGACGCCAAGAGCCAAGAAATGCTCAGCTGAGATGAGCAGAAAGCAAGACTGAAAGGGAAGGCTCATTTCGTAGGAAGTGAGGAACTCAGGAAGCTGCCTACTGCATTTGGGTGTGGTGCCTCCAAGAGAGCCACTGTACATCCACCAGACGATATGATTTGAGAAGAAAGCAGGAATATCGGCATGGATATTTATTTCCCTATTTATATTCATTTATTTACTCATTTTTTTCTTTCATTTTTCCAAAAACACATGTGAGGCACTGTGTTAAATGCCCTGGGCTTCCAAGTGAAGGGAAGAGACAAGTAGGTAGCCATAGGCAATAATCAATACCCAACAACTCACTATATTAAAAAACGTTTGCAGCTTGAATTTGAATACCTACAAATGAGAGTGCTGAACTATCAGAGCAGTATAGTGTTTCCAATCTTCCTTTATGCTCTTTGTGTTACAAGTACTAAGGATCTGATTCTTTCGCCATTCACTCAGTCATTCAATAACTATTTAATTCAGTTTGTTTTCCTGAAGATACCTACATCGGTCAATGTGTTTCCTCACTGGTTTTGATAGAAGATTCATTGGTATAAGAAGATCTGCAGGAATTAACAAGAACTGCTTCTTATTTTTATGTCAATTGGATGAATTGCATTAATTCATAAATTTGATTTTTTTAAACATAATACATTATGAAAAAATATGAGAACTTGATGAGTTGTGTCTAGCTGAAATTGAAGGATTAGGTCAATTCATGAATTTGACTGTTTTTAACATCATACATTCATGGGAACATACGAGGCCTGGATGATGTGTGCCTATTTGAAATTCCTCAGTTTTCCATCAGGAACACATCTGACCCAAACAAGCCAGCCAGTCTATTCCTATTCATCAGATAGCTCAACCTAGCAAACTGAAACAAAAAAGTTTCTTCCATATTTCCTTACAGTGCTGACCTATCCTTATTCCAATATCCGCCAAAGCATTTAAAATTCCATAAATGTTCAAAGAAGCATGTACCCCAAATTAGAAACACTATTCCAGTTTCATTCCTCTAGTAGACATTATGGAAGCCAGATTTTACTGTTGTGGTGTTTGTAATTGAGAGTTTGTAATGAGCAATGAAACGGCAGAAAGTCAAGTGAGCCCAAGGTAAGATTTGATCTGTAGGCGTGGTGCTTCTTAGAAGTGGGTTCTAGTGAGAAATGTGACTCATACCAATAAAATTAACTCCAGAATTCAGTGCTCAAGGCTTTGCTATGCTGAAATTCCATTTATTGCAAATTGTGCTATTTCCAATTTCTTTTAGTAATAAAATGCATGAATAGCCCAAAAAAGGCTATAAATAGTCAACAACGCCAAGAAATTTCTATCAGAAGCTCTTGTAGAACAGAGGGACCAGAGTTCTCTGATCCTGTTCTCTCTTCCCTTGGGCAATACTCCACAATAACTCACTAATCATTAATAATTTCTTTGTCCATTTAGTTTCAATGAATACATAAATCAACTATTTACTCTAGGATGAGATGTGGGAAATTGTTTGAAGCCAAAATTCTTTTGCGCATCAACAATATGTAATTACATCCTCTTCTGTTTGAACTCTGAATACATAAAGTCAAAGAGGGAAGAAAGGAGAATAACAAGATTCCAAATGGCAGGTAATTTGTTCTGTGCCTTTGTTTATCTAATGCTACCCTTTTAGGATGGCTCAATACCATGCAGATAAAACAAAAGAAAATGATGCCCACTGACTTTTGATGAGGTTGTGATGTGGCATACTATGAGGGTGCTTGCATTTTATCATTTTATTTTTTATTTTACTTAAAGCTGTTCATAGTTCAAACATAAAGTATTTCATTTAATTAGAGAAAGACACTAGATGTTATTTTATTTACTGTCCTCAATACTATATTGAACCAACTTAAAACCATGACAATACATAAACAAAGAATACAACAGATTACTTAAGGTTCAAAGTCTCCTTATTGCCATTGCTTTGTCAAAATAAAATACTATTGAAAAAAATTAAAATACAACTAATAAGACAATTAGACAGCTTGACAAAATCCAGTATAAAATATCTTAAAAGTACAACCACTAGTCCCTTCCAACATATACATCCAATGATTAAGTTACTGATTTTGTGTATACAAAATGCAAAAATGATAACTCAACTTTGACGCACTGTGTTGCTTTCTCATCTTGGTGGCTTGTAAGATGTCATCTTCAACAAGATCTAACATAACATAATCCCTTCTGAAAACCCTGGGGGAATTATGTAACATAAGTAATTCAGGAAAGTGTCAAAGTTTTATTTCTACCCCTAGGCAGGTTCAAAACTATTCTTAAAAATTCCTCACTATCACCAAAGTTTAATTGTGACTGAAGAGTTTTAGAAAATCCTACCTGTCTTTCAGTTCCAGGCAAGCGTTTTCCATTTGAAACTGTATCTCTGACTCTACTGTGGTTTCTATAGTGACAATTGTGTCTAAGTTTCATGGTGGGAAGATCCTCGGTATATTCAGTAGAACTGGAAGTGGTTTCACTGTGCCAAAGCTCTTTGGGCTAACAGTCCTGTGATGTTAAAGAGATAGATTCTCCTGAAAAGAATATTCCTAATTTTATCTTTTTGGAAATGAGTACAATTATAGCAAATTAGGAAAAAAAAAGTTTGCAATAGATTTTAGTAAATTAGAAAAAAAAAAGTTTACAATAGATGTGTTTGAATACAAGTTTATATGCTTCTCTTGGAGGAATAAACCCCTCCCTGCCAAGAAAAGAGAAAAAAATCTGTAAATTCCACATACAGATAATGTATGATGAAATTAACAAGGCAAAAGAATGCCAGGATACTATGAAAATTATTTTAACCTAAGCAATCTTTTTTATGTCTCCCATAGTATATATATAATAGAATTAGAGAAACAAAAGGTTGGAAGCTATCTTCTAAATTATCTAATCTGCTATTAATAAATACACAGTTCAGCAAAGAGATTATGCAAAAAAAAAAAAAGAAAGAAAGATCATTTCCTGCTTCCTGGGAATATGTGTTTCTAAAACATCAATGATACCTGCATGAGAAATAGGCAGAGACAGGCATCGAGTAGGGGAGGGTTTTTTTTTTCCTCAGTTCCAACACATTGGAGATAAAAATTAATAGGCAAAGTGTATCAAAAAAACAGATGCTCTGCTGAAAAGCCCTTCAGGCAGAATTGCATCAGCTGGCTTTCTCTGGTGAGGCAGGACTTCAGCGACTCACAGAATAATTGCTACATACCCCAGTCGAAGCATTTTACTGTACCTGGCTTTATGCTCAGACAACCATCCCTTGATGGGGAGGGGGTATCCATGGGGGCTGGAGTAACAGCCAGAAGATGCATGTAATTTTGGATTATGCTTCTTTCAATTTGAAAATTGCCGTCTCTCAGCTTCCTAAATGATCAACAGCCTCAACAATTTCTTTTCTTCCCTTACTTTTTAAACTGAGTGAAACAGTGACAACTATTGCTTGTAGAATCTTAGCACTCAGGAAAAAAAAAAAGGTATAATTCTTAAGTGTAAAATATGTCAGTTAAAAAAAGCACAGGTCAGGATATTGTAGCTGAAAAAACAGAAGATTAAATAATTTCCACACACAGATGACTTAGGAGAAAATTAACATTCAGTTGGACATCTGACCACAAATTTGCAAACACTGGCTTAACATTTAAGAGTGTGGTAAACTCAGTTAAGAGCACACTATGACCATTTCTTATCTCTAGGCTAGTTAGCCATTTGGAGCCTGTTGGCACATTATAAATGATAATAACACCTATTTTGAAAAATGGAATCCCATGGACAGAGGAGCCCAGTGGACTACAGTCCACAAGGTCGCAAAAATTCAGACATGACTGAAGCGACTTCACACACAGTGAAGTCGAGGGGAGATAAAGTATAAAACTGGTGCAGCAGAGTGGCCGGCATAACACACATGCTGAGGAAATAAGACGGCCTAAAAGTTTCCCCTTGGGTGAGCGTTTATTGTAAACATGGAAGACTATCAATACGTGTGTGTGAGTCGCTCAGTCATGTCCGACTCTTTGCAACCCCACGGACTATAGCGCACCAGGCTCCTCTGTCCATTGAATTCTCCAGGCAA
The DNA here is from genome assembly GCA_006408695.1 of Aepyceros melampus. Taxonomy (NCBI): domain Eukaryota; kingdom Metazoa; phylum Chordata; class Mammalia; order Artiodactyla; family Bovidae; genus Aepyceros; species Aepyceros melampus. The sequence continues at coordinate 73,877 of SJXQ01012189.1, forward strand.
GAATACTGGAGTGGGGTGCCATTTCCTGCTCGAGGGGATCTTCCCGATCCAGGGATCGAACCTGGGTCTCCTGCATTGCAGGCAGATTCTTTACCAGCTGAACCACCAGGGAAGACTATCAGCGTGTGTGTGTGTGTGTATGTGTGTGAGTTGTTCAGTTGTGTCTGACTCGATGTGACCCCTTGGACTGTAGTCCACCAGGCTTTCCTGTCCATGGGATTCTCCAGGCAAGAACACTGGAGTGGGTTGCCATTTCCTGCTCCAGGGTATTTTCCCAACCCAGGGATCCAACCTGTATCTCTTATGTCTCCTGCATTGGTAGGCAGGTGTTTTACCAGCTGAGCCACCAGGGAGGATTATCAATAGCCTCTAATTTAATCCAACAGAACAAAAACCACTCACTCCATTTGTAGAGGTCTGTTGGACCGCAAGGAGATCCAACCAGTCGATCCTAAAGGAGATCAGTCCTGAGTGTTCATTGGAAGGACTGATACTAAAGCTGAAACTCCAGTAACTTTGGCCACCTCATCCAAAGAGTTGACTCATTGGAAAAGACCCTGATGCTNTTCACTTCTCTTCTTTTCATAGCTATTTATTTGTAAGGACTCCTCAGACAACCATTATACATTTTTGCATTTCTTTTTCTTGGGGATGGTCTTGATCACTATCTCCTGTACAATGAAATGAACCTCCATCCATAGTTCTTCAGGCACTCTGTCTATCAGATCTAATCCTTTAAATCTGCTTGTCACTTCCACTGTATAATTGTAAGGGATTTGATTTAGGTCATACCTGAATGGTCTAGTGGTTTTCCCTACTTTTTTCTATTTAATCTGAATTTGGCAATAAGGAATTCATGATCTGAGCCACAGTCAGCTCCTGGTCTTGTTTTTGCTGACTGTATAGAGCTTCTCCATCTTTGTCTGCAAAGAATATAATCAATCTGATTTCGATATCAACCATCTGGTGATGTCCATGTGTAGAGTCTTCTCTTATGTTGTTGTAAGAGGGCGTTTGCTATGACCAGTGTGTTCTTTTGGCAAAACTCTGTTAGCCTTTGCCCTGCTTCATTCTGTACTCCAAGGCCAAATTTGCCTGTTACTCCAGGTATCTCTTGACTTCCCACTTTTGCATTCCAGTCCTCTATAATGAAAAGGGCATCTTTTGGGGGTATTAGTTCTAGCAGGTCTTGTAGGTTTTCATAGAAGCATTCAGCTTCAGCTTCTTCAGCATTACTGGTCAGGGCATAGACTTGGATTACTGTGATATTGAATGGTTTGCCTTTGAAACGAAGAGATCATTCTGTCATTTTTGAGATTGTATCCAAGACTGCATTTCGGACTCTTTCGTTGACTGTGATGGCTACTCCATTTCTCCTAAGGGATTCTTGCCCACGGTAGTAGATATAATGGTCATCTGAGTTAAATCTGAGTTAAATGGACCCATTCCAGTCCATTTTAGTTCACTGATTCCTAAAATGTCGATGTTCACTCTTGCCATCTCCTGTTTGACCACTTCCAATTTACCTTGATTCATGGACCTAAAGTTCCAAGTTCCTGTGCAATATTGATCTTTACAACATCAGACTTTACTTCTATCACCCGTCATAAACACTCACATCCACAACGAGGTGTGGTTTTTTTTTTTTTTTTGCTTTGGCTCTGTCTCTTCATTCTTTCTGGAGTTATTTCTCCACTCTTCTCCAGTAGCATATTGGGCACCTACTGACCTGGGGAACTCATCTTTCAGTGTCACATGCTAGCAAAGTAATGCTCAAAATTCTCCAAGCCAGGTTTCAATAGTATGTGAACCATGAAATTCCAAATGTTCACGCTGGATTTAGAAAAGGCATAGGAACCAGAGATCAAATTGCCAACATTCTCTGGATCATCAAAAAAACAAGAGACTTCCAGAGAAACATCTACTTTTGCTTTATTGACTACACCAAAGCTTTTGACTATGCGGATCACTACAAACTGTGGGAAATCCTTGAAGAGATGGGAATACCAGACCACCTGACCTGCTTTCTGAGAAATCTGTATGCAGATCAAGAAGCAACAGTTAGAACTGGACATGGAACAATAGAATGGTTCCAAATTGGGAAAGGAATATGTCAAGGCTGTATATTGTCACCCTGCTTATTTAACTTATATGCACAGTACATCATGTGAAATGCTGCACTGGATGAAGCACAAACTGGAATCAAGATTGCTGGGAGAAATATCAATCACCTCAGATAGGCGGATGACACCACCCTTATGGCAGAAAGTGAAGAGGAGAGCTACAGAGCCTCTTGATGCAAGTGAAAGAGGAGAGTGAAAAAGTTGGCTTAAAGCTCAACATTCAGAAACTAAGATCATGGCATCCAGTCCCATCACTTCATGGCATATAGATGGGGAAACAATGGAAACAGTGAGAGACTTTATTTTTTTGGGCTCCAAAATCACTGCAGATGATGACTGCAGTCATGAAATTAAAAGACACTTGCTTCTTGGAAGAAAAGCTATGACCAACCTAGACAGTATTTTAAAAAGCAGATACATTACTTTACCAACAAAGGTTTGTCTAGTCAAAGCTATGGTTTTTCCGGTAGTCATGTATGGATGTGAGAGTTGGACTATAAAGAAAGCTGAGCAATGAAGAATTGATGCTTTTGAACTGTGGTGTTGGAGAAGACTCTTGAGAATCCCTTGGACTGCAAGGTGATTGAAGCAGTTCATCCTAAAGGAAATCAATCCTGAATATTCCTTGGAAGAACTGATGCTGATGCTGAAACTCCAGTACTTTGGCTACCTGACTTGAAGAACTGACTCATTGGAAAAGACCCTGATGCTGGGAAAGATTAAAGGCAGGAGGAGAAGGGGATGACAGAGGATGAGATGGTTGGATGGCATCACTGACCGATGGACATGAGTTTGAGTAAACTCCGGGAGTTCGTGATGGACAGGGAGGCCTGGCGTGCTGCAGTTCATGGGGTCACAAAGAATCAGACACGACTGAGCAACTGAACTAAACTGAATTGAGTCTTCTTAAAATTCAAGATACATTGATTCAATACAACCTTCTCCAAAAAAGAAGAAATTAATGAAAACACAGAAGAGTCCATATTCTATAATTTTAAAAATATATATTATTTCAAGGTTCCAGAATCCCCAAGTTCAGACTCTGGCTCTGTGACCTTGGCATAAGCCCATGTACCTCGGTTTTATCAAAAGTAAAGTGAGGGGACTTCCCTGGTGGTCCTGTGGTTAAGACTCTACACTCTCAATGCAGGGCATTCAGGTTTAATTCCTAGTTTGGAAAGTAACATCCCACATTCTGTGGGGTGTCACCAAAAAGTAAAAAAAAAAAAAAAAAAAGATTTTAAGAAAAGAGTAACATGGGAATAGTAAGTACTTACTTCATGGCATTGTAGGGAAAATTAAATTCCTTAATTTAATATATATAATGGACTCTGGGAGATACTAAAAGACAGAGAAGTCTGATGTGCTGCAGTCCATGGGGTCACAAAGAGTCAGGCAAAACAATCGACTTATGATAGTGCTAGGTATAAACCTTCAACAAAGATTATATGCTGTTGTTACCTGGAAAAACGCTGAAGTTAGTTTTCTATGTACAGATTACAGTATCTTTGGAAACCAAATTTAAACAAATGATTCTCTTAGTGATGCAATAGAATTACTAGTAAGGTAGCAACGTTTTAATTATGAATAAATGTAGCTTTTTAAACTTTTCCAATATTAATAATGAGTACACATTTTTAAAATGAGAGCACCTTCTTGTTTGCCCTGGAATGAAGATTTGAGTAACGCCTCAGGTCAAAGGAACTATAGCAGCACTACCATTATCTACTGCTGAGCACTCAGGAGTGATTGGAGTCCCACTAGCAGATCTGAATAAAGTGTAAAAGAAATTCCTCTCTAAATATATGTGAAACCATCCTGATGACCTAGTTTTTAATTAAAATTTTACTAGATATGTAAACTCTGGGAGATCAAAGGCACAGCTTCACAACTGAAACAAACCCATGTTTGATATACTTACAATATCTGAAAATCTAAAATACTCTGACAGAAAGCCATCAACAGGGAAAAGTAACTAGTAAGCAAACTATATAAAGGGAATCAACCGTCAACACGGTTTTGCTGAAACACTGTACTGAATCCCAGATAATTTAAGAAGGGGCTTCCCTGGTGGTACTGGCGGTAAAGAATCTCCCTGCCAATGCAAGAAGCCTAAGAGCTACAGGTTCAATCCCAGAGTTGGGAAGATACCTGGAGAAGAAAATGGCAATCTGCTCCAGTAATCTTGCCTGGGAAGTCCCATGGACAGAGGAGCCTGGAGGGTCACAGTCCATGGGGTTGTAAAGAGTCGGACATGGCTGAGCGACTGAGATACACTCATATAGGTCATTACAGAGGATTGAATTGAGTTCCCTGTGCTATTCAGCAGATCCTTCTTAGTTATCTATGCTCTATATAGTGATGTGTATATGCCAACTAAGAATAGATAAGTGTATGTATAACTGACTCACTTTGCTGTACAGCAAAAACTAACACAACATTGTAAATCAACTACACACCAATAAGAAGTTAATTTAATTTAAAATTTAATTAATTAAAAAAGAAGTTTGGCTTTATGCTCAACTCAAGTCTTTCTGAGGAAGAATGGATTGGATAAATGGTACACACAAATATATCTTATGTACCCTAATCCAAAAAAAAAAAATATATATATATATATAGCCAAACTCTCTACCCAACATCCCTACCAAAAAAAAAAAAATTATTTCACTATAGCTACTAGCAAGCCTGCACATTAAAATAATGTAATTCAAGCATAAACGTACAGAGATCACTTCTCTTTCAACTGAAGTCTAGAAAGACTGTTGGCAGTCAAAATATTTATTTAACTCAAGAGTTCTTTGAGTCATTTCTTTTCCTTTCAGACCTATTTTTCTAAGTGAGCCTTATTCAAACTTACGAACATGTCATGGATATGATTTTTTTGATGTCATTCCAAGTTTCTGTTTCCTTATCAGTAATCCGGTTCCTCTGTGCCCGGTCACATCTGCCATTATTTTGAATGAGGGTCAGTGTAGCGTGCTGACAAGAAGCCTGGACCCCAGGCCCATGGAGGACTGAGTCCCGGCTCCGTCACGGAGCCAGTGTGTGGCTTGGGGACATCACTTGGCTTTCTGTGCTGGTGTCCTTTTCTGTAGAGGAAGAGTAATACTATTTCTCCCATAGGGATGTTGGAAGGATTGTGTGAACTCAGCTCAACGAAGTAATATTTATAAGTGCTTAGCAGAGTAACTGGGAACGTAACATGGCTCAGACGGTAAAGAAACCGCCTGCAGTGCAGGAGACCTGCCTTCGATCCCTGGGTCGGGAGGATCCCGGGCAGAAAAGAATGGAGCCCGCTCCAGTATTCTTGCCTGGAGAATCCCATGGACAGAGGAGCCTGGCGGGCTACAGTCCACGGGATCGCAAAGAGTAGGACATGGCTGAGCACGTGTGCACATACACACACACGAGTAACTGGCCCACCAGTCAACATTTTGAAATAAACAGCTGCTGCTGCTGCTAAGTCGCTTCAGTTGCAGCCACTAGAAAAGATGGGGAGAGGAGTGTAAGGAAACTGCAACCTAGGAAACTGGTCCACCTGGGCGACAACATTGAAAAAGCTCTCCCTTTCTCAGAGAAAGAGGCCGAAGAAGTAGGGAACTTCTGTCTCATCACAGGTCCTAAGCCCCAGAAGGGACAAGCATTTTATACAGGATCAGAGAAAAGAGAAAGTCAGAGGGTGGTTTTCCTCTTCCCTTGTAGAGCTCCTGGGAAAAATAACCAATGTGCCCACTGTTATTCCACAACATAAAGGAGCCATCATCAGGCCTGGAGAAAGCTTAATTTATGACTCCTGGGTCATACTTGGCCCTCACGTTGTGTATCCGTGACCCTGAAACTCCTGCTAATATCTCTCAGGGGTGGAGTGTGGATCACTGGGTCTGGTTGCAAAGCTTCGCAGATGAAGTTGAATTAGTTATTAGGGTAAAGGGACTGCGTAGACAAGGGTGATCGATCATGTACACACACCCTACCATTTCATGAATGTGCAATTGTTTACTTAGCCGTTTTCCTATTATTCAATGGAAAAATAATGTAAGGGGATCATTATTGTGACAAAACCAAAGAATTAGATGAACATAGACAAAGAAGCACATAGTTCTATCTGGGAGAACAAAAGACAGCTTTAGAGAGGTGGTGTCCTGTTAGCTGGTTCCGAAAGATGGCAAGGACTTCATGTGTAGACTAGAGAGCCAAGGGCAGTGCATGCAAAGGAAAGAGCTTGAACAAAAGTATCAACGCTTAAAAGCACATGAACATTTTAGTACCGTCAAGTGATGTCAAGGAACAAGTACAGTCAGACCACGGAGTGGTGGTGGTGAGGATTAAGGCCCGGAGGAACCACAAGGGCAGATGGTAAAGAGACCCGCAAACCATTCTAGGGAGCCTAGAGTCCATCCCGTGGGCAAGTGGACTACATCTATGTTTTAGAAACACATTGCACAGCGGAAAAAACACTGCTCGTAGCATCGAGGGACCCATTTCTCCTGAGGCCAGTGTCCCCATATGTGAAATTAAATTTCAAGAAGTAACTTTGAGGATTAAGTAATCTGAATTAGCAGGTTCTCAGCAAATGATACTTATATGTGAACTGGCTACAAGTGCAGAGACTGTTTTAATGGAAGAAGAAGATAAAAACTGTGTTCTAGAAATAGATAGTAATACTCCAGGCAAGAGATGGTGAATGACTAAACTAGGGAAATGGTGATAGGGAAACACATAACCAAAGGGTTCAAACTATGTCAGGATTAAAAGACAGGCCCTGATAACCGGCTGGATGTGAGTAGTGGGAACAATGGAAAGGTGGAAATGACATCATGAAATGTCACTCAAATGACTAGTGAATGAGAATAGGAAAAAAGCAAGAATAGAAACAGAAGGAAATTCTAAAGAAAAAAAAGTGTCTTGAAACCTTGAACAAAATTACAACCATGTCTCCATAGGCTGTATTAGATGGGAAGTAAAGTTGCAATTGGGTAAATTTGATCAATATTAGTAACATAGAAAACTGAGGCACTAATACACTTTTCTATCCAGTTTCAGGATGAAAGAATGAGCAAGGGCAGTAATTTATCTGAAATTTTTCATATTTTTGGCTTTTGGATTTGAGGTAAAGTAAAAATGAATGTCAAACATCTCAAGAATGGCTTGCAAGATCAATGCTCCTCTATTTAATCTTCCATTCACATACTCCTTGGCTGCTGCTGCTAAGTCGCTTCAGCCGTGTCCGACTCTGTGCGACCCCATAGACGGCAGCCCACCAGGCTCCCTCTCCACGCAAGAACACTGGAGTGGGTTGCCATTTCCTTCTCCAATGCATGAAAGTGAAAAGCGAAGTGAAGTCACTCAGTTGTGTCCGACTCCTACCGACCCCATGGACTGCAGCCTACCAGGCTCCTCCGTCCATGGAATTTTCCAGGTGAGAGTGCTGGAGTGGGTGCCGTCGCCTTCTCCATACCCCTTAGGGAAGGTGTTTAACGTAGTTGCATGAGTATGGTGGTGGCTCAGCGGCAAAGCATCTGCCTGCAACGCAGGAGACTCAGGTTCCATCCCTGGGTCAGGCAAATCCCGTGAAGAAGCAAATTGCAGCCCACTCCAGTATTCTTGCCTGGAGAATCCCATGGACAGAGGAGCCTGGTGGGCTGCAGTCCATGAGGTTTCGAGTCAGATACCACTTAGGGGCTAAACCACCACCAGCGTGAGTATGGCGAGAATACACACATACATATATACACGAAAGCACATAAATATACACAGACACACCTATATAGAGACTATATATACAGACTATATGTATTTGTGATTTGTGTATATGTAACCTATGTATGAATTTCACGAGCTTGGCAAAACAACTACTATGAATAGGTAGATGGACCTATACATACGTATACATGCTAAGTCAGACACGACTTAGTGGCTGAATAATAATATATGTGTACGTGTGTGCATATATAAACCATATACGTTAAACTATACAAATGCATAACCCACATCAGGTTATGTAAACAAAGAAACCATATATATTAAAAATTGCATCAGCTCGAGGCCAGGGGTAAAGACTTCCTTACTTCCGTCCCTCTGTGACTGCAGAAAAGGAGGAGGAAGCCAGACTCAGGAGGCTGTCCTGAGCATTTTGAAGCTGCTCCTCTAGAGCAGCTGTGTCCTTTACACAAGGGAAGTTCTCCCCTTGTATCCTAATTGGGCATGAAATCTGACTCACCAGCCCAAGTCCTCTTGGAGCCGGCCAACAGAGCAGCTGCCTGTGAAACCCCTTGAATAACACTCATCCAGTGACTGGAATTGACACGGGGTGAAACAGGGGCCCCTGTTAACCTGGCAGATGCCGCAAGGACCCGCTCACCCTGATTCTCACCACGCACTGTGCCGAATTGCCCGAGTTTGTCTCTCCTCTCAGCTTCTTAGAGGCCAAAAGTAGAGCAAGAGCCCAGATATTTTTATCAGGACAGTAGCTCTAGTGACATCATATTGACAGGGTGAGTTATCCTTTTTACAGACTAACTCATCCTGTTAGCAACGAGAGCACACATTACTCGTGAAGAGATTAGCCTGGAGTGTGATCTGCTGAAAGTGTAAAGATTGGCATCTCACTAAACCACCTGTGGTTAGTGTCTATTGCTGGCAGGCCCCCGCCAGGCTCTAGGTAAACATTCTATACTGAAGGCAGAATCCTATCGTGCTTAAAACTGCAGGGTTTGGAATCAGACAGTCTAGATTCAAGTCTCACAATTATTTCTGGGTGATGCTGAGCAAGTTCCTTAACCTCTCTAAGCTTCAGCTTTCTCAGCAGAGGTTGCATATTATTTTTAACACATGGGATTGTTGTGAGTTTGTTAATATAGTGGATATAAACTGCCTACTATATAGAAAGAGCTCACCAATGTAAGATGTTCATACTAGATGGCGTGTTTTGTTTTTGTTTTTGTTTTTCATCAAAATTGTCTCAAAGTCAAGATTGGTTTTACAAATTCAGAGGGACAAAAGCAAGTGGTCTCATGCAAAACTATCTCCCCTGCTGACATAAATTTGCAAAATTAGCAGTTCCTATATTTTATGTTTTGAAAACATTTTATTATTAAGAACTTATTCACACAATATAAATCTCTCTTCTGAAAACCCCAGATAAAAGAAACAAGTTCATTTTTATTCTAGACTGTAAAAAAATAAATAAATAAAATTCATTCCCATATATGCTACCTTGTTCAAGAGGAAAAGCTTGGACTTGGAGGAGATGGGCTACTGCATTTCTCAGGATGTCTAATGAAATTTATTGATTCATATTCCCTTCTGATCACTAATTAGAGTTAATGGAACTTAATGACCCAGCTCCTCTCCAAACTACTTATTGAGATAGGGACGCCTAAGAAGTTGCAGATGGTGACTGCAGCCATGAAATTAAAAGACCCTTACTCCCTGGAAGAAAAGTTATGACCAACCTAGACAGCATATTAAAAATCAGAGACATTACTTTGCCAACAAAGGTCCATCTAGTCAATTATGGATGTGAGAGTTGGACTATAAAGAAAGTGAGCACCGAAGAATTGATGCTTTTAAACTGTGGTGTTGGAGAAGACTCTTGAGAGCCCCTTGGACTGCAAGGAAATCCAACCAGTCCATCCTAAAGGAAATCAGTCCTTGGTGTTCATCGGAAGGACTGACGCTGAAGCTGAAACTCCAATACTTTGGCCACCTGACTTGAAGAACTGACTCATTGGGAAAGACCCTGATGCTGGGAAAAATTGAAGGCAAGAGGAGAAGGGGACGACAGAGGATGAGATGGTTGAGTGGCATCACTGATTCAATGGACATGAGTTTGAGCAAGCTCTGAGAGTTGGTGATGGACAGGGAAGCCTGGCATGCTGCTGTCCATGGAGTCACAAAGAGTCGGACACGACTGAGTGACTGAACGAAGTGAAGACGTTGCGGGTGATTATGCATACACCCCAGTAAGATACTGAATATTCATGTTCTGAAGACCAGAATTACTAGGAATAGAGAAGTCTGGTGAGTATTTTTGGATACAGGAAAGCCTATGTTTTCAGTAATTGTTGTACTGAAAAATCATTCCAACCTGCTTAACACAGAGATATGAACATATATCTTGATGGTGCTCCATAAATCTTAGTGCCCTTAGGAAGATCAGAGAACATCTAGTCCAATCTCTTATTTGTAGATAAAAAATCTGAGACACAGGACCATTAAGTAACTATTCAAGCTCCCACCGCCACTTCATAGCAAGGTAGAGTTTTAACTCAGGTTTCCTGAGGCTCCTTATATTGCGTTTTTCTGATTTTTTTTTTCAGACATTTTTTTCAGACTAGTGTTTAAATGACATGAGGTTTTGGGAGGGGGCTGGTTATTGTTTGTTTGTTTGGGGCGGTGGGGGGCAGATTGGCCACATCATATGGCATGTGGGATCTTAGTTCCCCAACCACGGGTAGAACTCATGCCCCCTGCACTGAAAGTGCAGAGTCTTAACCACCAGCCCCCCGGGGGTGTCCCTTGATTTTTCTTTAAAGATTCCTGCTGTTGAAAAGTTTCTGGTCCTCAATCAGGGATTTGAATTATGAGCATGTAGGAATGCAGGGCAGACTTGGCAGGAGATTGAGCAGTCTGAAATGCCCAGGTCACATCCTAACACGAATGCCCCAGTGGGTCTCTGAGAGCCCTTCTGTCTTGGCCTCTGTCTCCTCGAAGTGCAAATTAGAGAAGAGGAAGGGGGATCTGGTGACGCGAAGAACTGGGGTAGTGAGTTTCTCATTATGTCACGTGGTCCCCAGTGGTAACATACCAACGACCCACGGGAGGTGATGCGCTCCTAGCTCCTTCTCTTGTTCCGTTGTCTTGTGCTCAGTTGCTTCCGTCGGGTCCAGCTCTTTGCAAGCCCAAGGACAGTGGCCTGCCAGGCTCCTGCGTCCGTGAGATTTTTTTCTGGCAAGAATACTAGAGTGGGTTGCCATCTTCCCCTCCAGGGGATCTTCCTGACCCAGGGATCGAACCTGCGTCTCCTGCTTTATTTACCACTGAGCCACAGGGGAAGCCTCATTTTCCTGGGACCATGTGTTTGGAGAAAAATTTTTTTCTGCCAGCAGATGTTTCCGTATCTTAACTGCGTTGTCCTCAGAGGGGTCCTCATACACCAGGGCTCCAGGGGATGTCCTAGGGGCAGAAGCTGTGGTCTCTGTAGCCGTGGGGACATAGGAGCAGCCTCTCATTAGCAGAGCCTTCTCTGCTCAGCCACACGCGGTCCCTTCATTTTTCCTGACCACAGTCTCAGTAGGTCGCCCATAGATATCGAGCTCTCACCGTCACCATCGTCACTTCGTTCCCCTCCTGCCCAAGCCTATTACCACCTTTCTGTCATGAGCTAAAGAGAAAAATAAATTATAATTGCTCTCGCCTTCCAACAGCATGACGGGCTGGCCTGGTTTGGAAACTGCCTAACTCAGAAAATGGGCTCAGTGAGGAGCAAGTGTGCAGAGGAAAGAATGGAGAACGACGTTGGCGTGTGTGACAGATGGGAACCCCCGTGACGCTGTCACGTGCCACACAAAGCAGCTACCGGCTAATGGTTTCCGTGAGAAGTACACACACACGCTACTTCACATGGGCTTAGCAGGATCAGGTTTAACACCAGTTGCTCTTCATGGACAGACTTGGAGGGCATGATGCTGAGTGAAAAAAAGTCAGGCAAAGAAAGATAAAGATCGTATGATATCACTCACTTATACGTAGAATCTAAAAAATGCAACAATGAATAAATAAAACCAAAAGGGAACAGACTTATGGATATAGAGAACAAACTGTTACCCTTGGAGGGAGGGGTAACAGGGAGGGGGAGGTACAAACTATTGGATGTAAGACAGGCTCAAGGATGTATATACAACATGAGGAAGACAGCCAACATTTTTGCAACAACTGTAAATGGAGTATAACCTCTAAAATAGTATAAAAATAAAATTTTTTTAATCATTTGCTCTTCATCCCTTAAAACAGAGATTAACAACAATACGGCTTGATACGATCGACATTATCTCGTATGGATAAATATTAAAGGGTTACTTCCAAAATTTAAGACATTTCTCGTATTATTGGTTATGTGTCCTTACAAGTAAACAAAACTTTTTTCATACACACCAATTAAGAAACATATTCAGGCTTAGGGCCATCTATATGCATACTCTGCTTTTCAAATGTCTGCCCTCAGGAAATTCTCCTAGCCCTTTTGAGTAACTTATCCATAAAATTCCTTCTGCTTTTCTTGTCATTCATTAACAAGCTTCATAAGTGGAGTGACAGTCCTCCTAAATTAAGTACTGTATACTTCAGGCTAATTTTATGTTTTTTATCACAATAGCAGCGCAGTATCAGCAGCCTATTATTTTGTCAGCTTTCTCATTTAGCAAAGCAGCTTCAATTTATTAACGTGAGGAGTGTGCATGAATCAATACGTTTCATTGGGCAATGTGTCATTTGTTAATCGGATATTGATGAGATTATTGACGCAGAGCTAATTAATCTCCAGCCCAGTGCTAGCCTTCGTATGTTTCCTTAATTATGTCCTTCATCTTAGTCTCCTGGCTTGAGCACCCAGACGCGGAGCTGTAGACAGTGAGTGAGGCAAGCTGTCAGAGGTTCTTTTCACACATTTACAATCCCTTGGCAGTGAAATTATTTTCTGAGTTGTAAATAGGTATCAAAGAGATATTTAATAACATGTGGCAGCAGATTGATATTGATTGGTGTGGACTGGCTTCCGATCCAGCAGCCATAGAGTTTTGCCTCTGAAGGAGGCTATTAAAAAAGAAAATGCTTAATTAGTGATCTGCAATTCACGAGTCAGTTGTCATCTGCCCTCTGGAATTTGAAAATTACTCTCCTACAGACATTGTTCCTATACCCTTGGTTCAATATTTCAGATAATTTTGTTTCTTTTTCACGTTAACTCTTTATTGTCACCTTTCTTAGCCATGGACAGCATACATGAGGATAGAAACTTCAGAGAGACCCAAACCCCTTGTAGTTTGAAAGACTTAATTCAGCCATAATTAATTCCACTGCCTGCACCTGTGTGTCCAAGAGCCTAAATAGAAACCCTCACCCACATCAAGGCTCTAGCTATTCTGTACTTTTTATAATTGTCATTTTTTTTAACCTGTTTCCTTTTCTAGAATTCCTTGTCTCTAGATTGCATTTACTCAACTTGTATACTTGGCAAACTCCTAGACGTTATTTGAGACTCTATTCAAATAGCAAGTCCTTGTTGATGTCATTCTCCGGGTGGATAGAGATTGCTTCCTACATGCCTTCTGCCATCATTGTGTGAACACAGTCATCAGAGCACTCACGACATCACTGTATTTGTAGGTTTTTGTGTATCTCATACTTGCTTATCGATGACCGAAAATCGATGGACAAATGGTCAAGAACCCCAGGTGGTCTATGGCTTTGTTGTCTTCCTTGTAGCAGTCGCCTCCCTCAACCCAGCCAACCCTACTTTGAAGTCCACAATAATGCACATCCGTCACCGTATGGTAGGTGCTCCCATTGCTTCATGCTCAGTTTCATTCCTTCCCTTTGCTGTTCCTGACCCCTTTATAACTGGCAGATTCTCTGTGCCCATCTGGTACTCTGACCTCACTATTATTCCAAATATTTTCCTTTTATCAAGATGTATTACCAACTGCTTAATTCCCTCCATTAAAAAAAAGTGACTATCAGAAACTCCTAGTTTGCCTTTTACAGGGAGTAGGCAGAGAATATAAAACATTAAGGAAAAAACATTTTCATGAGACACCATCTAGATGTTCATTGTGGTTCATCTGGACCCAAGCAAGGACAACAGATCTATCTAGTCAGAATCAGCTCTGTCATTCCAATGATGACAAAGTCAGAGACTGAACTCAAAGAAAAAAACAGTCACAGACCTATTGTCTCCAAAACTTTCCCAAACCCCAGTGAGATAATCACTACAAATGAGCCACGAACTTACTTGCGGATTACTGACCGTAGTTCTAGAAGCAAGCCTGCCATCTCTTCTCAGCTAACACTATATAGAGGACACGCAGAAAGTAAAATAGTTGATAATTATATGGTAAATCTAGTAATGGTACATAGTAGAGATGTATCTAATTCAAATCACAACCTATTTACTATAATAGAGAAGAAAATATGATTTTATGCTATGACTCATACACTCAAGTAAGTAGAGGGAAATAGAGTTTAAATAATATAATCAAATATTAAACCAAATCTAGATATACACACTAAAGACCATCTGTTTCATTTTGATATTCAAATATAAAAATAATACTGAAAAAACATTTACAGATTTAAGCTTTACCTAAAAGCATTGAGGGCTTCCCTGGTGCCTCGTCTGGTAAAGAATCCGCCTGCAATGCGGGAGACCTAGTTTCAATCCCTGGGATGGGAAGATCCCCTGGAGAAGGGAAAGGCTACCCACTCCAGTATCTGGCCTGGAGATTTCCACGGACTGTATAGTCCATGGGGTGCAAAGGGTCGGACACAACTGAGCGACTTTCATTTTCTTTAAAAGCATCGATGTAGTAGAACAAAACAAAGAAGAGCAAGAAACATATCGCGGGTAATAGGAATTTAGTCGGCAGTTGCAATATATGGACTAAGCTGATTAAGGGACATATCGCGGGTGATAGGAATTTAGTCGGCAGTTGCAATATATGGACTAAGCTGATTAAGGGACATATCGCGGGTAATAGGAATTTAGTCGGCAGTTGCAATATATGGACTAAGCTGATTAAGGGACATATCGTGGGTAATAGGAATTTAGTTGGCAGTTGCAATATATGGACTAAGCTGATTACGAATGGACTAGGTAAAAAAAAAAAAAAAAGAATGGACTAGGTAATTTTTACAGTAAATAACTCATGAAAAACTCTTGGAAAGTCTTCTCCATTGAAAAATGAAGAATAATTTTTCATTAAACCAATCCTAGATATGAATATACGTGAAGACAAACAAAGAATGGCAAGATTTACTTAGAGCAGCATTGTTCAATGGAAACAAAATGTAACTTTAAATTTTCTAATAGTCACTTCTTTTAAAAGTAAAAAGAAATAGGTCATAGGTCAGAATTATTTTAATAATGTATTTACTAAACATTTCCAAAGCATTATTATTTCAGAATGTAACAAGTATTAAAAAAAAAGTAGCAAACTATGTAATTTCTTATTTTGTACAAAAGTCTTCAAAATCACATTTTAATTTTCATAGAAAAATCTTGAACAATATTTAGATTTCATCACATTTATAGTTGAAAAGCCACATTGTTCCAAACATTCTTAATAGTTTTCCAATAACTGAATCAACCATCCCCCCACTCCCAGCCAAAAACAGGTTGTTTTTAAAATAATATTTGTATCCACATTAACAAAACTGGCTGGTTCATCTCGTTTAAAAGACTTATTTGACTTCATCCAAAAGCACATTAATTTCAAAATTATGTCTATACAAGTAAGTAAACCCACTAATGCTTGTGCCAACTCAGTATTACTAACATTGAATTCAAAAGCATAGTATAGAAACTGAAAAGAAACTTTGTCAATATTAACAAAGCTTCCTTAAAATTTTTTGTAATTTCAAGAGCCAATGTACATAATGCTGTTGATTATAGTTAAAATATTCTGCATGTTGATTCTTGTATGATCATTATTATTGATCGTAAAGTCACTATTATTGATTTCAACATACATTCTTACACCCACCTACCAAAGTCACAAATAAGATTTCCTTTCTTTGGAGCTTCAAATTTGGCTCATTTATATGCTGTATGTTTTTGGAGAGAAATTATAAATGACATTGTCATTTTTGCCTTTGATTATTGAACATTGAATATATTGAGCATTCTTTATGTTGGAGTTAACAGCATAGTAAACCTTTATAAAACTCTTCAATGATCCCACTAGTGAGCAAGGACAAGAACATAGATCATCAAATTCTTTTCTTCTATTTATTTCAACATTTCTATAAGATGGTGATGATTACTGTCATTTGCACATCTCTGTGGAATGATTTTAATAACCATATCCACAGTATTTTTCATACAATCTGCTTCAGAAAACCCTGCACAAATATTTCTAATCTGTATTATAGAGTGGAACAAAGAAAAGAAGCATCAGACTTTTGTTGCAAAATTTCAGCAAAACTTGATTTGCTATCTAACATAACTGGAGCCGTGTCCATTATCAAAAAAACTAAAATGTGTATATCTAGATGAAATTCTTTGGTAGATGTAGCATGCAAAGATATTTGCACTGTCGGTTCAATTTTTTAAGCCACGAACTGGCAACATTTCTTCATAAATTTCAAAGACCTTTGAGAAAAAAAATGTATCCAAGGCATTGAGAGGACAGTGTCTTATATCTTGCAATTCATCTAAAGCTTAGAAATGGTATTTGAAATTTATAAAATTTTGAGTACATTGATCTCTGATATTGTTAGTAAGGTCTTTTATTCTACAAGCAAATATATGGTAGCTAACCAAAGATTTTTTACTTTGTATGAAATATTGTTTAGTCTAATCCTCATAATTTTCTCACAAAATTGCCAGAACTGAAATCATGTCTTTTATCATCTCTCCAGCTAAAAACTGGAGGTTTTCTGTATGTGTTTGTGTGTGTGTGTGTGTGTGTAAGAATTCACACTCTTGAAACTAGTCAATTTTACAAGCTCAGATTCTATTAGAAATCGCTTAAAAATAGTTTTTTGGACATTCAATTTTGCTTTCAGGCATCTCATTTCATTGATTCCTTTTGACTGTTGAGAGGAAACTTCTTATCAAATTCAATATGAATTCCAGAAAATTCTCCTTACACTGTCAACTTGATCATCTTAAAAGTTTGTGTACACAGTAAACAAACCATCTTCTCTGCTATGCTCTGCTGTAGTAAATTGCATTTGCCATTCTTACTGTTCCAGTTCTCTTGTAGCTCCACTCAATTCCGCATCAATGGCATGTCTTTGTCTTGAATCTTTGAACATGCCCTTACTTAACTTTTAGTCGCCCAGTCGTGTCCAACTCTTGCCACGCCATAGACTGTAACCCTCCAGGCTCCTCTGTCCATGGGAATTTCCCGGCAAGAATACTGGAGTGGGTTGCCATTTCCTTCTCCAGGGGATCTTCCCGACCCAGAGATTGAACCTGTGACTCCTGTGTCTCCTGCATTGCAGGCAGATTCTTTACTGACTGAGCTACAAGGGAAGCCCAACTTTTGACTATAATATCTTTTATTAAAAGATAATTAAAATAATAAGTACATTGATATGATTATCAATTAAAATTTACATCGTTATCACTGTAATTCATGCAATCTTCATAAAATAGTCAAATATATACATTGCAGTGTTATTTTGGTAAATTAAAAAATATTTCAAACTAAGTCAATCCATTTACACCAACTAGATCAATAATGTATTTCTGTGTTATACTAGCAACAATACACATGCCCAAAATGTTCTCTAGAATACAACAGTCATATCTCTCACAATTCAACAACTGAGAGAAATGTAGTCTTACCAAAAAAATGAAGTTGTGTTTAGCAGAAATACTGTATACTGCTTTGGATTTTTTAATTAAGTTAAAATCAGCCAAAATGAGCTAAATAAATAAATTTAAAATTATAAACAATTAAATAAAACTTAAACTCATTCATGCTTGTCACATTGCAGGTGCTCAATACTCACAGGTGCGTCCAAGTGAGAAGGTGGAAGGGGAGAAGAAGGGAAGGAAGGGAGGAAGGGAAGAAGGGCAGGAAGCCTTAAACACCAAGAGGAGTTAAAGCAAATGCCTGTACTCAAATGCACATGTGAATTAGGTTTAGAATATATAATAATGTCCTATCTCAAACAGCCATAATTTTTATTTGTTACCAAGTTAAAAGTAATTGTCCACAACTTTTAAATTATTCATATAACATCAGGAGCTAACTAGTTATAATATCAATATCTTGAACACTCAATTTTTCCACAAAATGCACATTTTATTTTTTACTTTTTGGCCACACTCCATGCCTAAGGTAGGGAACCTTAGTTCCCCTACCAGGGATCAAACTTATGCCCCCTGCATTGGAAGGCAGAGTCTCAACCACTGGACTGCCAGGGAAGTCCCACAAAGTGTGCCTTTTAAACCTTTATGAAAGTTGCTGCTGCTGCTGTGCTGCTGCTGTTGCTGCTGCTGCTAAGTCGCTTCAGTCGTGTCCGACTCTGTGCGACCCCATAGACGGCAGCCCACCAGGCTCCCTTGTCCCTGGGATTCTCCAGGCAAGAACACTGGAGTGGGTTGCCATTTCCTTCTCCAATGCATGAAAGTAAAGAGTGAAAGTGAAGTCACTCAGTCATGTCCAACTCAGCGACCCCATGGACTGCAGCCTACCAGGCTCCTCTGCCCATGGGATTTTCCAGGCAAGAGCACTGGAGTGGGGTGCCATTGCCTTCTCCATGAAAGTTGCTAAATCTTAACAACTAGATCTATCAGACAATAGTAATTGGTAATCTCATCAATTGATCCAATTCTTTCGGAAGTTCACAGGAAGCTCCATATAATGTGTCCAAAGTGTAAGCCATTAACCACTCGCTCCTCTTCACATCACCCTGTTCCTCTTCATGCATGCTTTTTACCAAGTATCTAGCACAGGATGCATATTGGGACTCAGTAAGTAGTGGTAGGATAATTAACCACTTAGGATAATTAACCAACTTCGTAAGCTGACGTTCTTAAGTGGTTCTGTAAGTTGATAAACTCAAATTTTATATAAAGTCTTAAGTATATACAAGAAGTAACAATCTGTCATCTTAAATTTATAATGGAGAGGAAGGAAGCAGACTATAAAAATAAATTCCATAGTAAACCAAGCTATCTGACATCAACAATTGCATACCACACTGTAACAAAAAGCCCATCAGATAGAGCTTTCAAACATCATTATCTTGGACTATATATTGCTACAAAAATCAGATCATCATTTACTTTTTACATTTAGAGTGTTTTACAGCTCAGTTGAGGAATAACTAAGAAGGGACCCGTGATTTCTGTGTTTGAGGTAATCAGCAGTGCTTGTTTAAATTTGGCTTAAAGTTTATAAACAAAGACTTGATGTTAACTTGACACAAACCTTCTCAATAAGGTGTGTATAAGATACAAGAAAATAAGAAAATAATAGTGTTTCTTTTGAGGGTAATGAAATCTTACCTTGTCTTTTATCCCCATTTCAAGCTACAGTCTGCAATTGAAATCAGTATGAGTCCATCTCAATGAAGTGAACCACAAATTCCCTTTCTTTGGCACATTAAATTTTCAGTGACTTCAATTCTATTTCGGCATTCAGTTCAGTTCAGTTCAGTCGCTCAGTCATGTCCGACTCTTTGCAACCCCATGAATCGCAGCACGCCAGGCCTCCCTGTCCATCACCAACTCCCAGAGTTCACCCAAACTCATGTGCATCGAGTTGGTGATGTCATCCAGTCATCTTATCCTCTGTCGTCCCCTTCTCCTCCTGCCCCCAATCCCTCCCAGCATCAGAGTCTTTTCCAATGAGTCAACTCTTCCATGAGGTGGCCAAAGTACTGGAGTTTCAGCTTCAGCATCATTCACTCCAAAGAAATCCCAGGGTTGATCTCCTTCAGAATGGACTGGTTGGATCTCCTTGCAGTCCAAGGGACTCTCAAGAGTCTTCTCCAACACCACAGTTCAAAAGCATCAATTCTTCAGTGCTCAGCCTTCTTCACCGTACAACTCTCACATCCATACATGACCACAGGAAAAACCACAGCCTTGACTAGACAGACCTTTGTTGGCAAAGTAATGTCTCTGCTTTTCAACATGCTATCTAGGTTGGTCATAACTTTTCTTCCAAGGAGTAAGTGTCTTTTCATTTCATGGCTGCAGTCACCATCTGCAGTGATTGTGGAGCCCCCCAAAATAAAATCTGACACTGTTTCCACTGTTTTCCCATCTATTTCCCATGAAGTGATGAGACCAGATGCCATCTTTGTTTTCTGAATGTTGAGCTTTAAGCCAAGTTTTTCACTCTCCTCTTTCACCTTCATCAAGAGGCTTTTTAGTTCCTCTTCACTTTCTGCCATAAGAGTGGTGTCATCTGCATATCTGAGGTTATTGATATTTCTCTCGGCAATCTTGATTCCAGCTTGTGCTTCTTCCAGCCCAGCGTTTCTCATGATGTACTCTGCATAGAAGTTAAATAAGCAGGGTGACAATATACAGCCTTGACGTACTCCTTTTCCTATTTGGAACCAGTCTGTTGTTCCATGTCCGGGTCTAACTGTTACTTCCTGACCTGCATACGGTTTTCTCAAGAGGCAGGTCAGGTGGTCTGGTATTCCCATCTCTTTCAGAATTTTTCACAGTTTATTGTGATCCACACAGTTAAAGGCTTTGGCATAGTCAATAAAGCAGAAATAGATGTTTTTCTGGAACTCTCTTGCTTTTTCCATGATCCAGCGGATGTTGGCAATTTGATCTCTGGTTCCTCTGCCTTTTCTAAAACCAGCTTGAACATCTGGAAGTTCACGGTTCACGTATTGCTAAAGCCTGGCTTGGAGAATTTTGACATTATTTTAGATTCCCCCTAAACTTTTGTGGGGTGAGTAGGACAGATGTACATAACCTCATTGGTCTAAAGAAGAAATGAAGGCAAGAGATTTCATATGATCAGCTTAAGTCACAAAAGCAGATGGACATGGATTTTTAGAACTCAGGCCTCCTTTGTCCAAACCCACCACTCTCTACTCTGAACTCTGAGTACAGCGCAGTCTAATATTGACAGATTCAGTAGAAACATGGGGAGACGTTCCCATCCAAACTAGAGAAAGTTGAGGACAGAACGTAGACCTAGGGAAAAATACTGGCATTTTTGAGTTGCTTGGAAATAGAGCGCTAGAAGGTGAAAAAGCAGTTCTCAGAGAAAAATCCCAAACAGTTCCATTTGCTGGTAGCACCTTGGAACTTTTCAGCATTTAACAACACAGAAAAGGGAGGAAAACATGACATGACCTAAATGAAATGGCTTCACTTAATGAATTTGGACAAGCCGTATTTCCTCAAAGCATTCCATTAATCGTGTTTTGTCCCTCCGCTTATGTAAAAATATCATATTATATAAGTGCCTGTGTTTGGACATGTAGATAATTAAAGTGGAGGTTTAATGTCCATTTGCCTTTACAAAGTTATGACATTTCCTATACAAAGTCAGGAGCTTGTTTCCTTCCTAATTCATTTGATAACTTGCATTGATGGTAATATGAGTTGTGTGTTTTAAGATATTATTTGTTTAGCCCAGAGGTAATGTAAATTCTGAAATTTAAAAGCTACAGCTTTAATGATCTGAATAATAACAGTCTAGATTTATACGTGGTCAAGTTAATGCCTTTTATATTTTGTTTTCTCTATACTTTTGACGAGAGCAGGAAAAAAAATCCGAAGACCAGACCTCCAACACACAATTTTATGTATACAACGTCTGCCCTAGCGCCCCACGCGTTTCTCTCTTTCCTACCACCAAATCCATCCTGTCTATTCCAGCGTTTGAAAGTAGTTTTCTATTTTACATTTTCTTAATTCTAATTAAACAAACTTAATCTTGACTTTAATGGTTGCAATTATGATACTTCATTATGTTAAATGTTAGTTGCAACATAAGAATAAATTGTATAAACAGTTTAGCTGCAATTGCATGGTGTCTAACTGTACATTACTCATTAACAAGATGTGGGTAGCAGCAATTATAACATTTCCTCCTAATGTCCCCATTTATTGAGTCACAGCAGCAAGCCCCCTTTTCACAACACACACTGATTGACGATAGCAGCTTTTGTGCTCATGGAAAACAGGCACTATAACCCGCTGTGTGTCTCCAACTCAGATCGATGAAAGTACACATTAGCTCTTAGCCTCACAGGCCGGAATTCTTGAAGGTCAAAATAGCCATCAGCGTCACTGTAGGGTATAAAAATCATTTCACAAACTGTGAACAAAAACAACACAACTTGCTTTGCAGTTTGATTATTGTTTATAGATACAGCAAGCCAAGAATTAAAGCATAGCCTTGGGGCAGCATAATTATTTACAGCTGAAGACTCATATCACTATTAGCATTCCCCTAATTGCTTGAAGTTATATCAATGTTAGTTGATTTAACACATTTTTTTATAACACGCATGAAAATTGTTTCCTCTGCATATGGAGTGTCAGTTTAACTGTTAGATGATTTCTTAATTTATCAAGGTGTTTTTTTCTTCTTCTTCTCCTTTTTCTTCTTCTTCTAATTGTTCATTTTTCTTTGAGGGAAGATTTCCTCTAAGCTGTACAGAGAGAAGAGCTGAAGCTGAACTTCAATTTATCTACAGTATCTTAAAGCTAACAATGCTGGAATGGTTTTGTTTTGCTATCATTAAAAATTGCATCCATAGAGCCACAACATATTCAGTTAGAAAATGACTCAAACTTTCCTCCAGGTGGTTTGTACGCATCTTTTTTTCATGAATATCTAACCTGACATTTGGATTAGCATGCAGAGCAGAGCCATGTATCTCAAGAAAGTCTTTAAGAATATTGAAGTCATGAAACTTTTCATATGTTGTAAAATCTCAACGTCTAGTCAATCTGCCAAGTTTTTAAAAGACACGTAAGGAAAATAAAGCTAATTGTGTAGCTATAATATAGATGAAAACCTGCAATAATAGTGGAAGAAGAAAAAGAAAAGAGAAGCATTCAGGTATATGGTTGTGGATGGAGTTTGGCATTTGGAAAGCTTTAAAGGAAGTCCTATTCTTTTTTTTTTTTTTTTTTTGATGTTCTTTACCTGGATATTCTTTCTTTTTTGCAATATATTTTCTACCTATAGGTGGCGACACTTGTACTGTTCCCTTCCAACTGTTTCTTGATTGTGACTAGGAACAAATGAGCTGCTACAAGTTAGGGACCACAGTGTCATAAGTTTTCAAGACCAGAAAAGATCTTAGCAACCAAGTGGTCAATCCGTAGATACAGCATCCTACAGTTGAGGGAACTAAGGCCCTAAAGGATTAAGCTAAATGCCTAGGATCACATAACTAGTTAGTGATAGAGCTGGGAAAATAAAGAAGAAACTTGATTCAGAAATAATAAACACGGACAAACTTGCAAAATATCACTTAAAACACTATTTGCACCAAGCAAAATAATCCCAATAAATTATATGTATTTAAGCCCAAATCCTATCATTCTTTTTTTTTTTTTTGCTTGCTTCACAATAAATGGCTCTCTACAATATTATGATTAAAAGACCTGAAGTCTTTTATTTGAGAAAATGTAAATGTTTATGAAAATGCTTCCCAAAGGGAAATATCAATTTAATGGCTAATGTATGTTTTTACAAAATTGATCATCGCTTGCAAATATGAAACTACTTGAGAATATCTGAGAAGATTGCTAATGGAGCTTATTGTTTAGAAGTATGTGAAAGCAAATACCAAAGACTTTGATTCTGGGTCATGGAGGTTACCCAGAGATCTTATGAAATTTAAGCTGTGATTGTTAACCTGCTAAAAGTTACCACATTACTTAACACTTGTGATCTTATCTAGGAGCCATATGGTAGAAATATTTCCAAAGATTTCTCAGGACAATTTTGTTTTATAAAGGGAATATTATTTAACAGTTCTCTGTACTTGATGAGCCTTTAGCAAAACTCTTGCTGCTGCCTGGAAGAAATAGAAAACTTTAAAATGATATTTCAGATTAATTTAATTTAGATTTTCCTTGAAAAAATTGCAGTCTCTATAGCGACTCTGGAGGGTTGCTTCTTGGGTCTGAAGCTGCCTCAGTTCCAGCTGCCCCATGAAAAAGATGCTGGGAAAATGAAAAGAAAGTGAAATTTAAAGAGTGGTTTGCAAAACCCAGCATCACTGATAAGTAATGGTAGAGTCATCTGCTTTCCTGAGAGTTTAAAAATGCTTTTCCTTCTATAGGCAGAAATGATCTCAGAGCAGATTAAGTCAGCACCAAAAGACAGTGATTTTTTTAAAGTATCTCTTGATATATAATATTTATGCTTTATATTTTTCTCTGTGTTTAGGAAGACTATAAAACAGTCAAAATTAATTAGATGGAGAAGTAAATAAAAGTAGTAAACAAAATTGAGCAGCTTTTAAGTTAGCAGTCTCATTAAATACTGAGTTAAAGTGTTTTCTTCTCAAATATATATATCCACATTTTTCACAATTTGGGGTGAAATGACTACCTTTTGCTTGCTGTCGGCTACTGTCTTTGCTTTATACCAATATACACGTTTATTAGGTAGTAAAGGTGTTTACATTTACTGTGTCCTGATATAGTGGGATGAAGTACAATGGTACTTAATTTAGCAGCTACAAAATTACATTCTTCCCCCAAAATGGTGGTTAAGAAAACTTGTAGCTGTAACAACGGTTTGATTGTGGTAGACACTGAGGAGTTGGAAAATGACTATTCTGCGGGTCCCAACTTTCATTAAGAATGTCTCTTTTATTGAACTCAAGGTAGAAAAAAATTTATCTTGCCATCCACTGCGTAGATTCAAATTCCTTCAGACCCAGAAGATAAATATTTACTTTTTAAACTGTGCTGAAACAGCTATCATCAAATGGTGGTTCCATAGATGACAGCCTCTGCCTCAGAGTAATCCAGAAGGACCACATTTTCCTTCACTCCCTTCTGCATTTCAACCTACGTCTGCCATTCTCGGTGCTCCCTTTGGAAGGACTGTGTGCCCGAGTTGCAGAGGGGCTGGTGGGATGGTGGGAACAAGCCTCAGAATCTTCTAGGTTGCAACATATGCTGGGCAGATAACATCTGCAGATAATGACGGGGCAGGGGTGAAAGGTGGAAAGGCCAGACTGTGGGAGAGTGACGAAGCATGGGGACGGGAGGCAGCTTTCTGGCAAGTGCTCTGCCGCAGACACTCTTTCCCACTGAATCACGCATTTGCAACCTCACCATTTAACCTGCGCAGCACGGGGACACACTGGACCTCCAGCCGCTGGGAGTTGTTTACCTCCTCTTTCCACTCGCAGGAAAAAGGACCCTGAAGGCAGTGGCAAGGGGATGTCTGGGCAACCTGATCTGGGATGAGGAGCACGTCGACTGCTTCGCACAGTTTTTGTTCTCTCCTAACTGGAGCTGCGCGCCTGACTGAAGTGAGAGAAAGCTAATGCAGTCAATGGAAACTGCTGTCAGGAGAAGCTAGATGAGTCAGTCCTTATAGCCAGAGAGAATTTCAGATAACAGCTCAAGCATGACCGCTCCGATCACAGCCGGTGTGTATGCATACACGGGAACAATGAAGTGGCCTGGCAATTACTGGAAATACATTCCTCAAGCTTTCAGCCGATGCCAGGCTGAACATTGTGGTCCGCGCATGTGGGAGAAGCAATATCCACTCAGAATTCATCGCAGCAATTGTAATTAAACCACATGCTCAGTGTGTAGCTCTTTAAACCCCTGTGAAGATGTCAGACCAGACGACCGGAATTCGCCCAGGTCGAATCTTTTCAGTTCTATCTGTGGAATCAAACCATCAAGAGGAAATAATATCACACCTGCTATCCTGATCCTGATGGTGGTGGTGGTTGTTCAGCTGCTCAGTCCTGTGGGACTCTCTTGCGACCTCATAGACTGTAGCCCACTGGGCTCCTCTGTCTGTGGCATTCTCCAGGCAAGAATGCTGCAGTGCGTTGCCATTTCCTTCTTCAGGGGATCTTCCCCACCCAGGGATCAAACCGGCGTCTCCTGCATTGCAGGCAGAATCTTTACCACTGAGCCATCTGGGAAGCCCTGACCTTGATGGTAACTCGACCCAAGATCAAACCCATCTTTCCTGAGCTCATATTTGAGACTTCAAATGTTTGCAAACCTACAATTTAGACAAGTGAAAAGGCAGGATTCACCAAAAACACGAGTCGGAAAGTTAGCTATTGGCAATAACTGCAAATTAAGACACAGATCCATTTTTTTAACCTACTAACCTTGCGTATTCAGTGCTGGCGTGCAGTGTCTACGCTGGTGTGGAAAAACAGGGCTGACTTATTAATAAAAATAACAGGCCTTAAGATGATCTGACCTCAAGCTGCCTGATTTCACATCCTATGGGTTGAGTAACACTCAGCAAGTTGCTTAACCTCACAGCACCTCAACAGAAAATGAGGACAAGGATTCTGTCTGTGTCACTGTATCTTGGTGGGGGTTACATTTTAAGTGCAGAATAAAGTATTTAGCAGAGCCTNCAGCAATTGTAATTAAACCACATGCTCAGTGTGTAGCTCTTTAAACCCCTGTGAAGATGTCAGACCAGACGACCGGAATTCGCCCAGGTCGAATCTTTTCAGTTCTATCTGTGGAATCAAACCATCAAGAGGAAATAATATCACACCTGCTATCCTGATCCTGATGGTGGTGGTGGTTGTTCAGCTGCTCAGTCCTGTGGGACTCTCTTGCGACCTCATAGACTGTAGCCCACTGGGCTCCTCTGTCTGTGGCATTCTCCAGGCAAGAATGCTGGAGTGCGTTGCCATTTCCTTCTTCAGGGGATCTTCCCCACCCAGGGATCAAACCGGCGTCTCCTGCATTGCAGGCAGAATCTTTACCACTGAGCCATCTGGGAAGCCCTGACCTTGATGGTAACTCGACCCAAGATCAAACCCATCTTTCCTGAGCTCATATTTGAGACTTCAAATGTTTGCAAACCTACAATTTAGACAAGTGAAAAGGCAGGATTCACCAAAAACACGAGTCGGAAAGTTAGCTATTGGCAATAACTGCAAATTAAGACACAGATCCATTTTTTTAACCTACTAACCTTGCGTATTCAGTGCTGGCGTGCAGTGTCTACGCTGGTGTGGAAAAACAGGGCTGACTTATTAATAAAAATAACAGGCCTTAAGATGATCTGACCTCAAGCTGCCTGATTTCACATCCTATGGGTTGAGTAACACTCAGCAAGTTGCTTAACCTCACAGCACCTCAACAGAAAATGAGGACAAGGATTCTGTCTGTGTCACTGTATCTTGGTGGGGGTTACATTTTAAGTGCAGAATAAAGTATTTAGCAGAGCCTGTCATTCCATATACTTCAGCTATTATGTCTATGAACACTGTCATTTTGCACACATGATCTCATAGACTTCTAAAATGCAACTCAAATTGTATTATGGCTGAAACTACATCAGAATGTGTCCATGGCTATGAACCAAAAGGGTGGGAAAAGTCACATAATCAGAAATACTAGACTTTCCTGGCAGTCCAGTAGTAAGACTCCACACTTCCATTGCAAGGGGCACGGGTTCAGTACCCAGTTGGGAAGTTCCACATCCTGCAAGACGTGGCCAAAAAAATTAAAACTCGAGGTTAAAAGGTGACAATGAGATTTTTCTGTTTTTCAAAAAAAATTTTTTTTATATTATTATATCATTAACAGTTCAGTTCAGTTCAGTCGCTCAGTCATGTCCGACTCTTTGCAACCCCATGAACCTCAGCACGTCAGGCCTCCTTGTCCATCACCAACTCCCGGAACTCACTCAGACTCATGCCCATCAAATCGGTGATGCCATCCAGCCATCTCATCCTCTGTCATCCCCTTCTCCTCCTGCCCGCAATCCCTCCCAGCATCAGAGTCTTTTCCAATGAGTCAACTCTTCACATGAGGTGGCCAAAGTACTGGAGTTTCAGCTTTACCATCATTCCTTCCAAAGAAATCCCAGGGTTGATCTCCTTCAGAATGGACTGGTTGGATCTCCTTGCAGTCCAAGGGACTCTCAAGAGTCTTCTCCAACACCACAGTTCAAAAGCATCAATTCTTCGGTGCTCAGCCTTCTTCACAGTCCAACTCTCACATCCATACGTGACCAGTGGAAAAACCATGGCCTTGACTAGATGGACTTTTGTTGGCAAAGTAGTGTCTCTGCTTTTCAACATGCTATCTAGGTTGGTCATAACTTTTCTTCCAAGGAGTAAGCGTCTTTTAATTTCATGGCTGCAGTCACCATCTGCAGTGTTTTTGGAGCCCAAAAAAATAAAGTCTGACACT
>SJXQ01012189.1:102496-113961 GCA_006408695.1 Aepyceros melampus
CCTTGCGCTTCTTCAGCCCAGCGTTTCAAGGTGGAGGCAAAAGTATATATGCAATTCTTATTGTTAAATGTTTGCTGTAGGAATTTTATTTCCTAATTAATTATTTAAGAAGGGGAAATAAATGGCTTTAGAGATAACAGCTTAGGAGAACAAGGAGCATAGGAGGAACTGTAGCCTCCCTGACAATGAAAAATAAAAAATATCAAACACATCCTACCAGCTAGAGATTTGATTTGATTGACAAAGTCACCTTTTAAGGTACAAATAACCATTAGCAGATATTGCCTATTAGTTGCTTGCACATTAGCATGAATTATTTAAACCTCACAGGTCAACATCTAGCTAAAATTAGAGGTTTTCAATAGATAACATTTTAAAAAAGGAATAAAAGAAGAATTTGTCAGAGATCCCTGGGACTTGAAGAGTAGCAGACTTGTTTAAAAAAATCAAAAGAACAATTTTAGACAGCTAGGAATCTCCAGAAGGGCTATGCTGTTGACTTCAGTGAGCCATCACAAATCCATGTGCCTCTTGCCTATGGAACAATATCAAGACATGCGTCTGCTCTCATCTGACCCTCTTAAGGCTCTCCTCCAATTATTCATGTACACTGCAATTATTAATCATGCACTCTTCTTGTTCCCTACAAATATTTCCCTCAACAGTGCTGAGCATCTCTTTAACCAGGGAGTATCAAGGGGCTTGGAAAGACTGCAACACCGTCCCTAACCTCAGGGTTAGCCATGTTAGGAGGTCCCAGAAGTTCTGCAGATACATCGCAATAGAATCCAGCGTGTGTGCTTAGTCACTCAGTCGTGTCCAACTCTTTGCCACTCCATGGACTGTAGCCCCTCAGGCTCCACCATCCACGGGCATTTTCCAGGCTAGAATACTGGAGTGGGCTGCCATGCCCTCCTCCGGGAGATCTTCCCAATCCAGGGTTCAAGCCCAGGTCTCTGTATCAAGGGACTTGGAAAGACTGCAACACCGTCCCTAACCTCAGGGTTAGCCATGTTAGGAGGTCCCAGAAGTTCTGCAGATACATCGCAATAGAATCCAGCGTGTGTGCTTAGTCACTCAGTCGTGTCCAACTCTTTGCCACTCCATGGACTGTAGCCCCTCAGGCTCCACCATCCACGGGCATTTTCCAGGCTAGAATACTGGAGTGGGCTGCCATGCCCTCCTCCGGGAGA
The DNA here is from genome assembly GCA_006408695.1 of Aepyceros melampus. Taxonomy (NCBI): domain Eukaryota; kingdom Metazoa; phylum Chordata; class Mammalia; order Artiodactyla; family Bovidae; genus Aepyceros; species Aepyceros melampus. The sequence continues at coordinate 103,690 of SJXQ01012189.1, forward strand.
TCTTCCCAATCCAGGGTTCAAGCCCAGGTCTCCCGCATTGCGGGTGGCTTCTTTACCCTCTGAGCCACCAGGGGAGCCCAGAGTCCATCATGACAAGTTCTAATTTCTTCTCTGCTGCCTGATGTCTGAACACCCAGGGTCAATGTTTTGCATTATCATAAAACTCACTTAAGGCTAATTAATTTTTTTTCCAACTAGGCATTTTCTTTCACTTTAGTTTCCTGAATTATCAATGGCAGATATTTTTTAAACTAGTTTCCACATTTTAAAAAGGTAAAAAAAATAATTAAGAGCTATTGAGAATTCTGATTATGGAAATTTTCCATAAGTAATGCTCCCAGAGTAATGAACTCTAGAAATACGGGTAGACTCTAATTAAGCATGACACAACAATGGAAATTAAAAATGGGGAGGGGAACTCAGAAATCTAGCCCTCGGGGAGCTACTGCTGCTGCTGAGTCACTTCAGTCGTGTCCGACTCTTTGCCACCCCATGGACTGCAGCCCGCTAGGCTCCTCTGTCCATGGGATTCTCCAAGCAAGGATACTGGAGGGGCTGCCATGCCCTCCTCCCAGGGATCTTCTCAACCCAGGGATCGAATCCACTTCTCTTACGTCTCCTGCCTTGGCAGGTGGGTTCTTTACCATTAGCACCTCCTGGGAAGCCCCTAAGGTGGTTGCCCATGTTTCATCTTGAGAGTGAAAAATGAAGGTTTTTTTTTAAACCAACCTGTTTTTAACTCCACTCCAGTACTCTTGCCTGGAAAATTCCACGGACTGAGGAGTCTGGTGGGCTACAGTCCATGGGGTCGCAAAGAGTCGGACACGACTGAGCGACCTCACTTTCACCTTCACCTTTTAACTCGGGCATTTCCTGTCAGTATGTTATCTTCTCAGAAGTTTCCATTATATTTTTTCCTCTCTGATATACACAGAAATGTAGCTGTCTGTGGCAATAAATATCTCTGTCATCTATGGCTATCAATAGTCACAGAAATGTTGGTTTTCATCTCATATGGTTGTGATGCGCTTTCAGATTTAGCTGCAAGCCTCTTGTCGTTTAAGCTGGATTCAGATGCTATAAGACAATAATAGCCATTAACTATTACTTTCACAATATCTGAGGCATAGCGATGCGCCCTCTAGCTTGCTGGTATCAAAATCTGCAACATCCAGGACAATGCTTTTCATCCTTGTTCAGTATTCCACCACTTTGCTCAGCTTCACCAAACATATAAAATGTCACCAGAGTTCCATCTTTCCGGCCATAAAACCACAATGCTTTTGGATTCATACTGCTGTATCATTCTGGCAGCTGTGTGTGTGTGAATGTGTCAAATCCTACTTGAAAAAAAAAAAATTGTCAACCCTTCTAGATTCATCTTTTTATCGTTTAAGTTCTTTAAGGACATGCTATCTCGCACCTTCTCAAGGAGTCTCTTTTCTGGGTCGGCTTTCTTTCCCGAGGTTGGTAGGTATCTCTGAGCAGATGGAGCTCACCATTGCTTTCTTATTAGCACATCCTGCAGGGCTAAGGGGACCAGACCTTGTCGCATTTGCTCTTGTATCTCTAGCTAGCAACTGTTTCTCAATAAATGTTCGTTAGCTTTCGCTGAACTTCTGAATGACTGAATGAAAGGAAAAAATAATAATCCCACCCCTCCTCTTGGAGAATGTCGGTATGCAAACTAGTTCTCAAGCATCCTTAAAAACTACTGTGGTTGTAGCTTTGAGTGCAATAACAGTAGAGTAACTTAGCAACTGGGCGGGCAGAGTCTCCTGTGGACGACAAAGGATACCAGTGCACTGCTCCACTTACACATTACTCTCACAACCCTTTGTACATTTTTTGTGTTTCTTATGACATTTAAACTTTGGATCACAGTGCCCCATCCCCCCAGGTCTTATCCCAAGTTGGGCTTCACACTTAGCATGCTCTCCAGACCCCATTTAGCCAGTTCTCTTGTTTCCATCATTTAAACAACTTCTGAAATCCTATTTCCTCCGTCAAGCTTCTGACTAATTGGAAAAGAGGCAGCAATTTCCCCTAGAAGGGCAGTTCCCACCCCTATCCCTCCACGGAAGTCCATGCCAAGGGCCAGACTCCTCTAGGCACTGAAGCATCACTCTGAAGATTTGCTTTATGTGGAGCTCTATGTCTATAGAGGTCCACTCAGAGACTAGAGAGAACTGTGAGCAGTACCTTGAACTTTTCCCTGATCAAATAAGATCTTAATAAATGCTTTAAAGGAAAAGAGACGTCAAAAAACTTCAAATTGCAAATGTCTTCTTTAGCTCCACTTCAGCGAGAGTCAATGGTTCAATAATAGGGTTTTCACGATGAAACCCTTTTGATGCTCTTGTCTGCTACTACTGTTGATCAGACACAGTGGATAACTGATCTTCTTCCCAGTAACGCTGTCTAGAGCCATTAATTTGTAAAGCATGGGGAGACCCAGGACAAGAGTGAAAGTGTTAGTCGCTCAGTCGTGCCCAACTCTTTAAGACCCTATGAACTATAGCTCACCAGGCTCCTCTCTGCATAAGATTCTCCAGGCAAGAATACTGGAGTGGATAACCATTCCTTTCTCCAGGGGTCTTGAACCTGGGTCTCCCACATTACCAGTGGATTCTTTAGCATCTGAGCTGCTAATGCCATTAATTTCTAAAGCATGGGGCGATCCAGAACAATAGCGCTTGGTCTTATACCAAACTATGAAGTTTCACTTTCTCCCAAAATACGCACTTTTTATTCCTACTTCACAAATGAGGAGATTCTGACAGCTAATCCAGATCAAAAATTTTGCATCAAATGGCAGATCCCAGGCCCAAAGCCATCCCCTTCCAGCAGTCAGCCTTTCAACCTGGGCTCATCATCTCACCTCAAAGAAGCATATTAGGGTGAAATTCATGAGGAAGAGTTTGTCTAGGTCACATAATGGCTCCTTTTTAGTCTTTGATTTCTGACACTGGAATCACCCAGCTTCAATACTGCTATGAAGACGCTAACGTTGTAGGGCCTTTTGTCTGTTCAAAATACAATTGGATTCGGAAAAAGACTGACATAGTAGATCTCAACATCTTTTCAACACCTTTCCTGAGGACACGCCTTTTTTTTTAACAAGATGTCATTATTCTGTACATCGACAAATGCAAACCACTGACATGCACTGATACGCTGTGTGAATGCTTCTTTGATCCTTTGCAAAGTGCTATAGTAACCAGAAAGCAAAAGAAAAGTGAGTGGAGGGAAGCCCTAAGGAATAGTGTTTTATAAATCAGAATTGCCATGCAATTTACAGATGAGTTCACTGGGTACCATGTTAGAATATGAATGCACAGAAACAGAAGTATCAGAGCTCATCATTTTTATAATAAAAATGTGCTATGCAAAGCATTTATCTAAATGTAACATGTTGGGACTTCCCTTGTTGTCCAGTGGCTAAGACATCTCCCTCCCAAAATAGGGGGCCCAGGTTCAATCCCTGGTCAGAGAGCTTGATCCTGTATGCCACAACTAAGACCCAGTTCAACCAAATAAATAAATAAATAAATTTTAATAAATGAAATAAATGTCATATGTTGATACCCCCTACTTCTTTGGACATACTGAAAGCAGTACTCCCTTCATTTAAATTACTCTCACGTATTGGACTTCCCTGGTGGCTTAGTGGTGAAGAAACTGCCTGCCCACGCAGAAGACTAGAGTTCCACCCCTGGGTCAGGAAGATCCCCTGGAAAAGGAAATAGCAACCCACTCCAATATTCTTGCCTGGAAAATTTCGCAAACAGAGGAGTTTGGGGGACTACAGTCCATGGGGTCGCAAAAGAGTCAGACACAGCTTAGTGACTAAAAAACAACAAGAAATAGTGTATTATATGCCATGTTTGCAACTATATTCCAGGCCATTTGATGAGTGCCATTAAACCCAGTAATACACCAAAGACAAGTTCTACAACTTCTAGACTATACAGGGGAAACAGGGAGAGGAGCCAGCATTTGATGTCATTTGGTTCTAAAAATAAAATGTCTATCTTTCTTTAAATGCTTGATTGGATTTAGTGAAGTTTTCTGTTTGTTTTGTACCAGCCACAGTAACTTGTTTTTGATATATTAGCTTTATTGAATTAAAATTCACATAGCATACAGATCAACTATTTCAAGTATACTCTTCAGTGGATTTTAGAATAACCACAGAGTTGTGTACAACTGCCATAACTTTTTTATCTGGCTATTTTAGAAATTTATGAAGTTGGTATCAGAATACATCGAAATCTTAGTGAATTCATTTAAAGCATGTTAAGGTTTAATTATGTATGCCAACCTTTTTGCTCCTTTTTTACATTTTTGAAGGAAACATATTATGAAGAAAATGTGAATTTAGCATATTCAGACTAATCACTGCTAGCATTTATAGAAAATAGGCAGTTTAGCATGTTAAACACTTTACATGCGTTATCTCATTTCATCATCAGAACAGCTCTATGTGATAAATATTGTGGTTAGCCCCATTTTATAAAAAGTTAGGAGAACCAAGATCAAGTTGCTTGTCCAAGGTGAACTAGAAGGAGGTGGAAACAGAACCACTCACACATAATCCTACCTGCCAAGGCCATACTTCCTTGTCCCACTTTTTTTTTTTTTTTGCCTCTGCTATTACAAATTAAAAACCTCTATGAAGGTGAGTGACAGATTTTCTTATCCAGTGCACCATACAAATAAATAATACATCAGGGAAAAAGAAGCAAAGTGTGGATTGGCTTCAAAAGCTACAGCTTTGGCTTTACCGATTATTAGCTATGTGACTTTCAGGCAAGCTACCAAACTTCTTTGTGCTTTGCTTTCCTCACTTCTAAATGGGATATTGGGGGACCTCTCTGGTGGTCCAGCGGTAAAGAATCGACTTTCCAGTGCAGAGGATGTGGGTTCAGTTCCTGGTTTTGGAATTAAGATCCCACCTGCCCCTGGACCACTGAGCCTGGGTGCCACAACTCAAGAAGCCTGCGGTTGCGATGAAGACTCAACACAGCCAAAAAAAAAAAACTCCATAAAATGGGATATTGGTGTTGATGTTAAATTAGTTAGGGATCAGCACATAGTCAGTACTCAATACTTTATCTTTTACCTAGTAGAAACTTACTTTGTTTACAGAGGAAAGATAAGGTTTACAGTTATCAAGCTAAAAGCATGTAGTCTGATTTTCTCAAAGAATGTGGTAACTTCTGGGAATTGACTAGTCCCAGCTACCATTTTTCTCTTTAAAATCTGATGCAAGCACCAAAGTTATTCTAGCAATGTCCTGAGAATAGCTGCAATGAGTAATTATTTGAATTCCAAAGTAGTGGTTCTCATTCTTTGAGAGGTTACGGCTCCTTGAAGATTTAGACGAAAGCTATGAGTCCTCTTCAGAAAAATTCAAATATGCACACAGGTAAGCCTTTGCGGATAATTTCAAGTTTCCAGAGAAACTTAAAGCTCATGGACTCTCACAAAAACAAATCCCTGACTCATAGGGATATGATTGAGACAGAAAACCCATGTTCTATTTTGCCCTTGCTAACCAGTAAAATGATCTTGCAAAAAAATTTTCAACATCTCCAAACTAAAAGTTCTTACTCCCACCTTAAAATAAGAGGATTGGAGTGGAAGATCTCTAAGATCCTTTCAACCCTAATTCTATAATTCTAACTCCTGAATTACATAACAAGGTCTGTTAACCAACGAATTTCAGTAATTTATTATCCTTCTCCCCAGGTTTCTTAATTAATATTGATCTTCCTTTAGCTAGTGCTGCCAATTCTGAAGAAAATGGAATATTACCTTAATCTTTATAGACATCTTCTAGATTTTGAATTTATAATTTACTGCCCAATTTCACCCAAGTTTATATAAACAAAATTTACATATTTATGTGCTCTATCAATTATTTGATTATTAATGCACAAATTATAGTCTGAGATGCCTACAAAGACAGTATACGGGTAGTAATTTAATTCCTCCTCCAAATACTCATCACTTTGGTAATACTGTCATCTTTAACCCAAAACTAATTAATTTTGCAGATTAAGGATGGAGAAGGGGAGAGAAACCAGACACTAACTGTCAGCCCACAACTTCACAGAGGGCCCTTGTGACTTGTTGAGCTTTAAGTGTAGTTATTCTGATAATAATATTATACAGTTTTATAATCCTGTGTATCTACAAAACGCTGTCATGTACATCATCTCAGTGAACATGATCTTTTATTTTTTTTTATTTTGGAATAAATTGAGATTTACACAGAAGTCTCCAGGATAACAGACAGTCCCCATGGACCCTTTGCCCAGCACCCCCTCATGTTACCATCAATGCATTTGTCAAAACTAAGAAATGAGCATTGATTGGGCTTCTTTGGTGGCTCCGATGGTAAAGAATCTGCCTGCAACCAGGTTCAATCCCTGGGTCGGGAAGATCCCCTGGAGTAGGAAATGGCAATATTCCTACTCCAGGAATAATGGCCCGCCAATATTCTTGCCTGGGAAACCCCACAGACAGAGGAGCCTGGCGGGCTACAGTCCAAGGGGCTGCAAAGAGTCGGACCTGACTGAGCAACTTCCACTTAACAATACTATTAACTAAACACGCTTTTCTCAGATTTCAATAGTTTTTCTACAAATGCCCTTTCCTGTTCTAGGACCCAGCTCAAACACTACAGGCATTTATTCATCTCGCCCCCTTTGCCTCCTTGGGTCTGGACAGCTTCTCTGTCTTGTTTTTCACAGCACGACACTTTTGAAGAGTATGGGTCAGGTGTTTTATCGAATGGCCCCCAGTTGTGTTTGATGTTTATTCATGATTAGACTGAGTTTATGTTTTTCAGGGAGGAGCAGCATGGAGGTAAAGTGCTCGGTTCATCGCATAATTATACGGGGAGGTATGTGATATCAGCATCGCCTGTCACTGGGGATGTTGATTTTGATCACTGAGTTAAGATTATATTTTCCAGTTTTCCCCACTTTAGAGTTATAATATTCCTCTTTCTTTAACCTATTCATTTGAAACAAGTCATTAAGAACAGTCCACACTCAAGGGAAGAAGAATTAAGCTCTAAGTCCTGGAAAAGGGGTGTGTCTACATGGAGCAGTTGAGATTCTTCCATAGAAAACCACCTTTAAAAAATATTGGAGTATAGTTGATTTAAAAGGTTATGTTAGTTTCTTCTGTACAGCAAAGTGAATCAGTTATACATATGTCCACTCTTTTTTAGAGTCTTCTTCCACATAGGTCTTCACAGCACACTGAATACCCTGTGCACACCCTGTGCTGTGTGGCAGGTCCTTATTAGTTTATCTCTGTTTGGTTTATTAGTTTATTTTTGTAATTTATCTAATTTTACATAGAGTAGTGTGTATTTGTCAATCCAAATTTATCCCTCTGAAAGCACATATTGCTATTTCCAACTGTATTAACGGCAAAGAGAAACCTAAGTTTCAACTGTGTTGATGAAGACTGGGCTTTAGACTGGGCTTCCCAGCTAGTGCTAGTGGCAGAGAACTCACGCGCCAATACAGGAGACGTGAGAGGTGTGGGCTCGATCCCTGGGTGGGGAAGATCCCCTGGAGGAGGCCATAGCAACCCACTCTAGTATCCATGCTGGAGAGTCGAATGGGCAGAGGAGCGTGGCGGGCCACAGGCCATTGACTCACAAAGAATCAGACACGACTGAACAACTTAGCAGGCACACATGGGCTCGGACTGACAAATCGCACAGCATGTACAAAGTAGGGCTAGTTTGCGAAACCAGCTCTTCTAACTCCAAATCATTAATTTATTCCATGACACCATTGTATCTCAAGTTAGAAAAACTTTTTGCCTGTGCCTTAGGAGGAGTCCAGCAATATGCACCTCAACGTTTGTCTTGTTTTTATTTAGCAACTGAAATACCTTTCAGCCAATACCATTTAAATGGAGCCAAAAGGGTCAGTGTGGTTTCCAAGCTCTACCCTAAGCTGTAGCGTATGATCTGGGGATACTCTGGTTTCCTCAGGACCCACTGTATTTTCATTCTAGGAACCAGTCTGCCTTCTGTCTCCTCAAATCAACCTTTTTCTCCAAGAAGACTAGCCAATCAAAATAGAGGCTTCATCTTTGTATTATTAAAAAAAGGCAGAATGAAGGCTTTTAGTCCTTGCCTCAGATAAAAGCCCTCGAAACTCAGTTTGTTACCTCCCAAGATGAATAGCCATCAATATGGACTTCCAGATCTCCTCAGAATGATCTGAGCTGTCTAAGTAATCCAGGCAAATTTACAGATAAAGGTCATCCCTGGCCCAATGTCAGCAGCGTTCTACACTTCACTTTGGTTGCAGACACCAGGCTTGGGAGAGCTGTCAGCTGGTAGTGATTTTCAGCCGTGGCACAGGGAGGCCAAATTGTAACAGGTGACATAAAGGGGAAAGAGTCTGTATCAGATTACTAATTCCTAGGAGCCATCCCCTCCACTGGACTGCCCTTGTGTGAAATCCAGGAATCTACAGACATTTTAAAATTAGCATTTCTGCTGGCACAATTACTTGCCTTATCAGTCACTCAAGTAATGTTTAATAAGCACTCCCCTGCTCATGGTGATTCACTAAGCCTTTGGGAGAGTTAATCCAGAATGACAGGGTCTCCGCCCACTGGGCACTTACATTCGAATACAAAGACAACAGACCCCACGTAATGGGAGCCATTCCATCCCAACACAAAAGGAGGGCTTGTTTTCTGTGGCCTGTGTTGCAGGTCCTTAGCTTTTGCTGTCGAGCTGTGTGTATGTCTGTGTGTGTAAAAGACTGAGAGATGAGATTACAAGCACTGAAAATTTAAGGAGCCAGCGTAAGAAGCAGGGTGCCCTGGTTATTATTTTCAAATGTCAACATTTGGTTTCCTGAATTCTCTCCTGAGCCTAATGCAACAAGTATGGAGGTTTTACTCATTGGGAGACTCTGATGCTGGGAAAGATTGAGGGCAGGAAGAGAAGAGGGTGACAGCGGATGGTTGGATGGCATTACCCACTCAATGGACATGAATTTGAGCTAACGCCAGGAGATAGTGAAGGACACGGAAGCCTGGCGGGCTGCAGTCCGTGAATTGCAAACAGTCAGACACGACTGAGCAACAGCAACAGAGGGGAAGCACCAAGTATCAAAACTGATGGGGACTCAGCATGTGCAAATCTCCTCACGTTCCTCTCTCTGTGTATTTTCTGCCCTCCTTTACCCGGACCCCTTGTCCTGCAAATAACTTTATGCCTGAAGCATGCGGTCACATTCCCTACAGAGACGTCATGGTCTGGATTTGTTGTTTCTGTTGACAAAACTTGGACCTACTTGTTGGAGGGTTTTCTCTCTCTCTTTGGTGTAACGGAAACAGCTGGTTGTGGAGTCAGAGGGTATTTTCTTTCTCAGCCTCAATTTTCTGGTCTGAAAATGTGGTTAAAATCTATAAATTTATTTTGAAAATTTGGAAAATGTATATCTAAAAGTATTTTATAAACTGTGAAACACCATTTGGCTTCTTAGGTGGCTCAATGGTAAAGAATTCATCTGCCAGCGCAGGAGATGCAGGTTCAGTCCCTGAGTCGGGAAGATCCCCTGGAGGAAGAAACGGCACCCCGCTCCTTTATTCTTGTCTGGAGAATCCCACGGACGCAGTGGGTATTTTCTTTCTCAGCCTCAATTTTCTGGTCTGAAAATGTGGTTAAAATCTATAAATTTATTTTGAAAATTTGGAAAATGTATATCTAAAAGTATTTTATAAACTGTGAAACACCATTTGGCTTCTTAGGTGGCTCAATGGTAAAGAATTCATCTGCCAATGCAGGAGATGCAGGTTCAGTCCCTGAGTCGGGAAGATCCCCTGGAGGAAGAAATGGCACCCCACTCCTTTATTCTTGTCTGGAGAATCCCATGGACGCAGGAGCCTGGCGGGCTACAGTCCATGGCATCACAAAGAGTCAGACACGACTGAGTGACTTAGAATGCATGCATGCATATGCATATATATATATATATGGATATATATATAAAAATACAGTGTCAGGCTAAAAGGCCAGAACTGAATTTGCATTTTAATTTTAGCATTTTACAAGCATAACTAAACTCTTATCTAGTTCCTTTATTAAATTGAAGAGCAGTTACAAGTTCTTCACAGTTATAGACAATCCAAAAATGTATAAAGAATGGGGGACAAGAGATAAATTATGCTTGTTAAAAATTATTTGGGCATAGGGCATAAAAATGCATGCAAGAAACA
>SJXQ01012190.1:0-13629 GCA_006408695.1 Aepyceros melampus
GCCTCCCCAGACAGCCATTTTGCTTTTTTGCATTTCTTTTCCATGGGGATGGTCTTGATCCCTGTCTCCTGTACAATGTCACGAACCTCATTCCATAGTTCATCAGGCACTCTATCTATCAGATCTAGACCCTTAAATCTATTCCTCACTTCCACTGTATAATCAAAAGGGATTTGATTTAGGTCATACCTGAATGGTCTAGTGGTGTTGCCCACTTTCTTCAATTTAAGTCTGAATTTGGGAAGGATAAATTAGAAGTGTGGGATTAACGCCCACACACTACTGTATTTACAACAGATAGCCAACAACGGCCTACTGTATGGCACAGGGAACTCTAATCAATAATCAGTAATGATGTAAATGCTAACAAAATTTGAAAAAGAACAGATACATGTATATGTATTAATATCAATATAAATGAATCACTTTGCTGTTACACCTGAAACACTGTAAATCAACTAAACTCCAATATAAAATAAAATTTTAAAAAAGGAAAGACTTCACAGATTTATCTCTTTTTATTGGTAAAACTTGTAACAACTGCATCCATACATACAAACTAACGTTATACTTGTCCCTCAGAAAGGTGACAAAAATTCCCTGGAATTCATGAGTGTCATTTACCCAACAAATATTTATTGAGTGCCATGTTAGGAATTGTTCTGCAGAAAAGTAGTGCCTGAAATGGATACAACCCCACCCTGCTGGAATAGAATTCATGCAGGGGAGAAGAAGAGTTGTTCTATTGCTCAGTCGTGCCCAACTCTTTGCGACCCCAAGGACTGCAGTACGCCAGGCCTCCCTGTCCATCACCAACTCTTGGAGTTTACTCAGACTCATGTCCTTTGAGTCGGTGATGTCATCCAACCATCTCATCCTCTGCCGTCCCCTTCTCCTCCTGCCCTCAATCTTTCCCAGCATCAGGGTCTTTTCCAATGAGTTGGCTTTTTGCATCAGGTGGCCAAAGTATTGGAGCTTCAGCTTCAGCATCAGTCCTTCCAATGAATATTCAGGGAGAGTGAACAGGGTAAAAAAGGAAAATGTCAAAGGAAAATTACATAATCACAAGGGCCTTAGGGAAAAAAAAAGTCAGGCCGTGTTAGATGAAAAATGGATTAAATTTTAGACGTGGGAAGAGGTTTCCCAGGAGAGGGAGGATCCTGTCTGGTGTTTAGGGGAGGCTACTGGTGCCCTGAGGACCAGCAGGACTGGGGCAAGAGGAGAGATCTGAGAGATGGAGGCCTCAGAGTTGGGAGGGGAAACGGAGGGCCTCAAGCTCTTCCTCTGAGTCACCCTTGGCCACTGGAGGACTTCAGCTGAGGAGAGAGGGTCTGACAGATGTTTTAACAGGATCCCTCTGGATGCTGTTTTGAGAAAAAATACAGTGTTTAAAATCCTTTAGAAATAAGTATTCAAATGTGCAAGTCACACTGACGAATCATTTTTAAAATGTCAAATTATATTTGTAGCCAATTAAGCCAACTGTGCTCCATTCCCCATGGAGGCTTGGTGTGCAGTGACTGCAAATGTCAGGTAGTATACGCAGCCTGTTGGCTGTGTGGGTTGCCCTAAGGGACCTTGGAAACAGCCCTTTCCAGGGGACATTCATCACTGGCCTGCTGCCTTCAGTCTAGGCTGTAGACTGGTGTGTGCGGTGCCTTTGGAAAGGCCCAGGGCACAGTGGCCAGGGGCCACACTGGCCATGTCATAAAGTCCGTCCACACCAAGCTGCAGAACAAGGAGCATCCGACCGAGGCCCTCTGCAAGGCCAAGTTCAAGTTCAAGTTCCCTGGCTGACAGAAGGTCCACATCTCCAAGAAGCGGGAATTTGCTAAGTTTAACATGGATGAATCTGAAACATGGTGGCTGAAAAGTGGCTCATCCCGGGTGGCTGAGGGGCCAAAGTGAAAAGTGATGTCGCTCAGTCATGTCCGATTCTTTGCGACTCCATGGATTGTGCATGCCAGGCTGCTCCGTCCATGGGGTTTCCCAGGCAAGAGTACAGGAGTGGGGTGCCATTTCCTTCTGCAGGGGGTCTTCCCTACCCAGGAACTGAACCCAGGTCTACCCCCATTATAGGCAGATGCTTGGCCATCTGAGCCACCAGGGAAGATCCGAGGGGTCAAATACATCCCTAATTATGGCCCCTGGACCAACGGTGGGCCTGCTCTCATGAGAGCCTTGGTGCTTTCCCCTGCTCACTCACCTCACCACTAAATCCTACTTCCCTGTCAAAATAAAGTGTCAAATTATGCCAATTGCATCTCAATGAAACTGAAGCGAATGAAGGAAGGGAGGAGTGAGTGAATGAGTGAGTAAAATGTCAATTTTTAAAAAAATTAAACCAGATCAGGTGGTTCTTTCAAGGAAATAGTTCACTCGTTTTTCTACATAAACACCAAAGTTAAGGGTGAAAATAAAGGAACAAGAGACAAGCAGCTAGTTTCCTCAAATATTCTTCTCCCTCGTTATCAAGTGTGTTCAAGCTCAGAGAGGGAAGGGCTTCCTTGATCTCCTCCCTTCTTCCCAACGAGGAAGACCCAGCTGTTCCTAGGGTGGCCCACCACTGGGACAGCCACCGTGGGAGAAGAACAAAGGAGGCCTGAATGCAGCCCAGTGACGGACCGTCTGGCACAGCCCAGGGCACCTCCTACACAACTGGCTTTGCGTCTTCCTCTGCTGCCCAGGCTGGTCCAGGAAAAGAGCATCACCAGTCAGCCCTCTCTAGGCGTTAAAGATGCTATAAGCCTCAATCACGGGCCAGACATTTCACAGATAGCTGCCAACAGAAACCGAACAATTGAATATAATAAAAAATATATATGGCAACCCACTCCAGTACTCTTGCCTGGAAAATCCCATGGACGAAGGAACCTGGTAGGCTGCAGTCCATGGGGTCGCCAAGAGTCGGGCACGACTGAGCGACTTCACTTTCACTTTCACATAAAGAAAAACAAAATGTTGACACAGGTTACAACCTGAATGATCCTTGAGAAGAGTAGGCTGAGTGAAAGAAGTCAATCACAAAAGACGCTTGCTCCTTGGAAGAAAAGCTATTATGACAAACCCAGACCACGTGTATTAAAAAGCAGAGGTCATCGCTTTGCTGACAAAGGTCCGTATAGTCAAAGTTATGGTTTTTCCAGTTGTCATGGACGGATGTGAGAGTTGGACCACACAGGAAGTGGAGTGGTGAAGAACTGACGCTTTCAAACTGTAGTGTTGGGGAGCCTCTTGAGAGTCCCTTGGACTGCAAGGAGATCAAACTAGTCAATCCTAAAGGAAATCAACCCTGAATATTCACTGGAAGGACTGATGCTGAAGCTGAAGCTCCAATACTTTGGCCACCTGATGGGAAGAGCCGACTCGTTAGTAAAGACCCTGATGCTGGGAAAGATTGAGGGCAGGAGGAGAAGGGGACGACAGAGGATGAGAGGGTTGGATGGCATCACTGACTCAATGGACGTGAGTTTTGAGCACGCTCTGGGAGATAGCTAAGGACAGAGAAGCTTTGTGTGCTGCAGTCCATGGGGGTCACAAAGAGTGACTGAGCGACTGAACAACAAAACAAAAATGGAACACTTCTGTTCATGGGAAAAGCATAGAATAGGCAGGCAGAAAGCAGATTAGTGATTACACAGGGCTAGCAGTGGAGAGAAGGGCTGATGGGGTGATGGCTAACAGAAACAGAGTTTCTTTCTGAGGTGATAAAAATGTCCTAAACGTGACAGGGGTGATGGCTGCACATATTTGTGAATATTGCTAAAACCACTGAACCCTGGGCTTTACATGGGTCAGTTTTGCAGTATGTGGCTTATATCACAATACAGGTGTTTAGGTGAGTTTGTGTAGAATGTAGCTTGGAAAGACCAAGTCAGACTGACACAGAGGCTCTGACCTGCTGCCTTGGGAGCAGGGGGCTGGTGGCCACCTGTCTGCTGTGTGTCCTGTATGACAGAAGCACCCTCTGGCTCCCTGCACGTGGGGAAAGTCACGGGAGAAATGTCTCCCCAGGGACTGACTACTTAATTTGCAGAGCCTTCTGCAAAATGGAGGGAGAAGGCCATGGCAACCCACTCCAGTACTACTGCCTGGAAAATCCCATGGACAGAGGAGCCTGGTAGGCTGCAGTCCATGGAGCTGCTAAGAGTCAGACATGACTGAGCGACTTCACATTCACTTTTCACATTGGAGAAGGAAATGGCAACCCACTCTAGTACTCTTGCCTGGAGAATCCCAGGGATGGGGGACCTGGTGGGCTGCCGTCTATGGGGTCGCACAGAGTTGGACATGACTGAAGCAACTTAGCAGCAGCAGCAGCTGCAAAATGGAAAAGAGCCTCTTTATATATATATATATATATATATATATATGTAATTATTAAGGGAATTCCCTGGAAGTCCAGTGGTTAGGACTTTGCACTTTCACATATGAGACCACAGTTCAATCCCTGGTGGGAGAACTAAGATCCCACAATTCTCAGGTCATGACCAAAAAACTAAAAAAAAAAAAAAAAAAAGTAATTTTAAAAAAAATGTAAAACTTTTAAAAGTGTTAAGAATTTCATGATGGCAACTGGGACCTGGTCCCCTCATTGTCCCTTTTTCCAGGTGTGGAGGTGGGGAAGGGGTGTGTCCCTGTGAGTCGTCTCTGCTTTGTTTTAATAAGGGGGCAAATACAGGACTGTTTCTTTGCTCAGAGAGCTGGGGCATCTCCTGTAGAGTTCTGTGAGAACCTTCCAGAAGATGAGTCCTGGGGTCCTTCCCTTTGACAGCTGAGAGTGGTGGGTGGTCTCTCCTCTTCACCCTCAACCAGAAACAAAGAGGCAAGTTTGAGGTGAAAAGTCTGGCATTTAGAGGTAAAGCCAGCATTAGCTGTAATGAGAAGAGGGATTTACATGACGACCATAAACCAGAGACACCAACATCTCCATGGGCCTGAAATAGACATAGACACTGGAATTCATAAAAGTAAAGAAACAAGGGAAAACGTCTTGCAGCAATTGGAAAGCCATTTCTCAAAAGAACATGAAACAAAAGGGAGGGAGGCGGGGCACAACCTTTAAAAGAATGAGATACCAGTTGAGGATACGACATAAACTGGTTAGAATCATCTAGGTCCAAGATGGCAGAAGACTCAACTTCCAGTGGACCCCGAGCCTTAGCGTACGCTCATTGTAATACACAGCTGCTGTTTAGTCGCCAAGTCGCGTCTGACACTTTGCGACCCCATGGACTGCAGACCACCAGGCTCCTCTGTCCATGGGATTTGCAGCCAAGAATACTGGAGTGGGGTGCCATTTCCTTCTCCAGGGGATCTTCCCAGCCCAGGGACTGAACCCAACTCTCCTGCCTTATAGGAGATTCTTTACCATCTGAGCCACCAGGGAAGATAATACATTACCATAAGCTAAATGACACACCCACAGGTGCCCCGACAGTTCCAAGGCTGATCATAAAAGGCCAAAAAGCGGGCGGTGGCCCAGTTCCTGGAAATCTCCACTCCTTCTCCAAAGGAGTTGAAACAATCCTCCCGCTCATCAGCCTATGAAATTTCCCAGCCATAAAACTAACCACCCCATATCTCAGAGCCTCTGGCCTTCTGAGATGGCCCGCACTCTGTCTGTGGAATGTGTTTCTCCGGGGGCTATTTTTGCCTTTTAGATGGACCGAATTCTGTCTATGGAATGTGTATCTCTCTCAATAAATTCACTTATCTATCACTTTGGCTTTCACGGAATTCCTTCTGTGCATAAAGAACCTAAAGAACATAAAGAACATAAAAAGAACCTGAGCCTCATTAAGTCCTGGGACCAGGTGTGTGATCTCAACTAAAGGGGTTCAAATCCTTATCTGGGTTGTGACTGGGTTCGAGTCCCAGCCTGAGGGGGGCAGTTTCAAATGGACATAACATAAATACCTGGTTTTAATGATTATTCACGTGTTGCTTCTGTCACATTCCTGGGCTTCACAATGCTAATCCAGGTTTTACGTTGTCACCAAAAGCGGCAATGTAAATTAGCCTTCCTTAATCACTGGCTGGACTGGCGGGTGTAGCAGTGACTAACTCTTCGTTTGCGTGAAGACTAGCAGCTCAGTGTCCAGTTTGCAAGATAAATAGTCAGGCTGGTGCTCAAAGCATCATTCAGTCCACTGTGTACTGTGGGAATCATTTTGTGATTCAGAACACACACACACACACCTCTGAAATCCTATATCTCCTCAGATCTGACTCACACTGCAGACACATTTATTTAGGGATTATCAATTCTTCAGAATACAACGGGTCCCTCTTCTATTTTTGTTGTTCAGACTTGCCTAAAGCCTGTCATCACACAGCTTAATATCACAGTGGATTTTGAAGGCGGCTCATATACTCTGAGAGCACTGCCTTCTAAGGAAATATGACTGCGTCAGGGAGGCATCGGGGGCAGCTGGCCTGGACTGGGGCCCCAGATCCTCCAGTAAATAGTCTTATGACCAACAGCAAGAAGTTGATCCTCCGTAGGCTTTAGATTCCTTATGAAAACAGAAGTTGGTCTCACTTATTAACTCTCATTTTTTTTTCCAATTTTAAAATTCAGTGTTTATTCCTTGATATCCTGCCACCAAAGGCCAGAGAATTACAGTGAAACCACGTGTACCTATGGACAGCATTGGTCTAGATCTTATTTCTTGCTGTGAGTCAAGGTCCTGCTTAGAGTGTAGAACTGGGTGGTCATTAGAGGTGGCTGAAGGGGATGGTGGGATGACTCCTGCAGGGTCAAGGGAGCTCTGGCTTATCTGTCACAGCCTTGTACGTGCCAGGCATTGTTCTAAGAGTTTAAGAAACTTTAACTCAATCGTCCAGTGGCCCTAGGAGAAAAGCACAGCTATTATGCAAATGATGGAGAAGGAAACTGAGGCCCAGACAGTTTATGTAGCTTACCAGGGCCGAAGCCGGACAGCTAAAGAAAGGCGGAGCTGGGAATGGACCCCAGGGAGACTGGCCCATCAAAGGATAAGATCACGGGCTTGCTCTATCTAGTTGTCCTGCCTTCATGCCCACAGGGATCAATCACAAGGGACCAATTTTGGGGCCCCAAAATCACTGCAGATGATGACTGCAGCCATGACTCTTTCTCCTTGGAAGGACAGTTATGACCAACCTAGACAGCATATTAAAAAGCAGAGACATTACTTTGCCAACAAAGGTCCATCTAGTCAAGGCTATGGTTTTTCCAGTGGTCATGTGTGGATGTGAGAGTTGGACTATAAAGAAAGCTGAGTGCTGAAGAATTGATGCTTTTGAACTGTGGTGTTGGAGAAGACTCTTGAAGTCCCTTGGACTGCAAGGAGATCCAACCAGTCCATCCTAAAGGAGATCAGTCCTGGGTGTTCATTGTTAAGATTGATGTTGAAGCTGAAACTCCAATACTTTGGCCACCTGATGCAAATAGCTGACTCATTTGAAAAGACCCTGATGCTGGGAAAGATTGAGGGCAGGAGGAGAAGGGGACAACAGAGGATGAGGTGGCTGGATGGCATCACTGACTTGATGGACATGAGTTTGGGTAGACTCCGGGAGTTGGCAACGGACAGGGAGGCCTGGTCTGCTGCAGTCCATCAGGTCACAAAGAGCCGAACACGACTGAGCGACTGAGCTGAACTGAATGAAGCTGCCAAAAGCAGATGAAATTAACACAGGACATTAGGGGCAGTTTTTGACCTTCCATAGTCGCATGTTGGCTGTTTTGAGGAATCTTAAAGAGAAGTATAGAAGCAAACTACTTGCTCTCGAGTAGTGTGGGACCAGCCTGGGGGGGTCGAGTGGTGCTGGAGCACCCCAGGTTGGCCTGGATTCTGGGAACCTCTGCCAGCAGATGGGCATGAGTAGAGGGCAACTGCATGGCGCACACATCGTGTGCCTATCTGCTGTGTGAGGTGAAGGGAGGTGGGGGAGCTTTAAAATTTAATTTCACTTGTTCCTTTTTAATGTACCTATGGACAGCATTGGTCTAGATCTTATTTCTTGCTGTGAGTCAAGGTCCTGCTTAGAGTGTAGAACTGGGTGGTCATTAGAGGTGGCTGAAGGGGATGGTGGGATGACTCCTGCAGGGTCAAGGGAGCTCTGGCTTATCTGTCACAGCCTTGTACGTGCCAGGCATTGTTCTAAGAGTTTAAGAAACTTTAACTCAATCGTCCAGTGGCCCTAGGAGAAAAGCACAGCTATTATGCAAATGATGGAGAAGGAAACTGAGGCCCAGACAGTTTATGTAGCTTACCAGGGCCGAAGCCGGACAGCTAAAGAAAGGCGGAGCTGGGAATGGACCCCAGGGAGACTGGCCCATCAAAGGATAAGATCACGGGCTTGCTCTATCTAGTTGTCCTGCCTTCATGCCCACAGGGATCAATCACAAGGGACCAATTTTGGGGCCCCAAAATCACTGCAGATGATGACTGCAGCCATGACTCTTTCTCCTTGGAAGGACAGTTATGACCAACCTAGACAGCATATTAAAAAGCAGAGACATTACTTTGCCAACAAAGGTCCATCTAGTCAAGGCTATGGTTTTTCCAGTGGTCATGTGTGGATGTGAGAGTTGGACTATAAAGAAAGCTGAGTGCTGAAGAATTGATGCTTTTGAACTGTGGTGTTGGAGAAGACTCTTGAGAGTCCCTTGGACTGCAAGGAGATCCAACCAGTCCATCCTAAAGGAGATCAGTCCTGGGTGTTCATTGTTAAGATTGATGTTGAAGCTGAAACTCCAATACTTTGGCCACCTGATGCAAATAGCTGACTCATTTGAAAAGACCCTGATGCTGGGAAAGATTGAGGGCAGGAGGAGAAGGGGACAACAGAGGATGAGGTGGCTGGATGGCATCACTGACTTGATGGACATGAGTTTGGGTAGACTCCGGGAGTTGGCAACGGACAGGGAGGCCTGGTCTGCTGCAGTCCATCAGGTCACAAAGAGCCGAACACGACTGAGCGACTGAGCTGAACTGAATGAAGCTGCCAAAAGCAGATGAAATTAACACAGGACATTAGGGGCAGTTTTTGACCTTCCATAGTCGCATGTTGGCTGTTTTGAGGAATCTTAAAGAGAAGTATAGAAGCAAACTACTTGCTCTCGAGTAGTGTGGGACCAGCCTGGGGGGGTCGAGTGGTGCTGGAGCACCCCAGGTTGGCCTGGATTCTGGGAACCTCTGCCAGCAGATGGGCATGAGTAGAGGGCAACTGCATGGCGCACACATCGTGTGCCTATCTGCTGTGTGAGGTGAAGGGAGGTGGGGGAGCTTTAAAATTTAATTTCACTTGTTCCTTTTTAAAATTATCGTTCATTTATTTTTGGCTGTGCTAAGTCTTCGGTGCTCTTCACAGGCTTTTTCTAGTTGCAGAGAGCAGGGGCTACCCTAGTTTCAGTTCAGGGACTTCTCAGTGCAGTGGCTTCTGTTGCAGAGTGCATGCTCAGTAGTTGAGGCGCATGGGCTTAGTTGCTCCACAGGATATGGAATCTTCCAAGACCAAGGATGGAACCCATGTCCACTCCGTTGGCAGGTGGACACTTAACCACTGGAACACCAGGAAGTCCTCATCTGTTCCTTGACCCTAACATGTATCAGTAGAATAACTCCTGCCAGACATGACCCAGTGACTGCAAGGTGAATAGTCAGTAAAGGAAACTCAGGTGGTAGAATATGAATGAATTTGTTTCAGTCATGTCTGACTCCTTGCGACCCCATGGACTACAGCACACCAGGCCTCCCTGTCCTTCACAATCCCCCAGAGTTTGCTCAAACTCATGCCCATTGAGTCCGTAATGCCATCCAACCATTTCATCCTCTGTCATCCCCTTCTCCTCCTGCTCTCAATCTTTCCCAGCACCAGGGTCTTTCCCAGTGAGTTGGCTCTCATATCAGGTGGCCAAAGTATTGGAGCTTCAGCTTCAGTATCAGTCCTTCCAATGAATATTCAGGGTGGATTTCCTTTAGGATGGACCTGGATCTCCTTGCAGTCCAAGGGACTCTCAAGTTTTCTTCAACACCACAGTTTGAAAGCATCAATTCTTTGATGCTCAGCCTTCTTTATGATCCAGCTCTCACATCCACACATAACTACTGATAAAACACAGCTTTGACTAGACAGACCTTTATCCACGAGATGAATGGATGAATTAAATTATATCTAAGTGCATTTCCTCCTTCACTTCCTAGCCCCTTCTAGGATTTCCAGACTCTTGCATTTGTGGATGGTATTTGCAGAACTGTGGACTTTATTTTAGGAGCAGGGCCTAAGCCTTCACTCATCTGTCTTCTCAGCAGCTGACACTGTGTTTGCTGAATGAATAAATGATATACCTCAGACCATATGACGTCTGTTGCAGCTGGAAACTGCTTCAAACTGTATATTGCCTATTGATTAAGATTTCAAGGTAAATACAGACATGTTTCAAAGGAGCCATTTTTGTTGTGGTTTTTACAGAATGACTAGGTAAGCTAATTGTTTTTAATAATTACGTCTGGATTCTAAAGAACCCTATGTGCATTTTACTCTCTAGAAAGTTAGTACTTATAATGCATTCATTCTGCTATGATTCCTTTCTTCCTCTCTCCAATGAGCTTCCTTCTTTCTTAAAGGAAGAGTTAAGGCTACTCCTGCACTCAGCTTGACATTGTGTGTCTGGTCATTTCAGCCCATGCACGTCCCAACTTTTAATTTCCTTCTGACACCTGCGACTTTTGATCTTGAAGCACAAGGGTCATACTTTTATCGGGTTTAATTCACTGGAAAACCCGATGTTCCTTGTGAATCAAGCCATAATAGTCAATGAATAATCACAGGCTGCAGCCAGGCCAGGTTTTAGTTCTGCTGAGTAACTAGGAAACCGACTAATAACAGGAAGGTTAAAAAAAAAAAAAATGTTAGGAACCTCGTACGGCCCCAGAACTAGGATAAGCCATTTGATTATGGGCCAGTGACCCAGCCAAACATAGAAGGGGTTAGTTACTGAGTAGGACCCAGGGTAAGGGGCCTGCTTGGCTGAGCCCAGGGCTCCTGGGAAGAGGAGCAGGCAGTGCCAGAAGTCTGGGTGGGAGTCAAGAGTCCAAGCTGTGGGTAACCTGAGCTTCCTCTCTCTCTCTCAGTTGCTGTACTTTTTCCAGCTCTGCACTTATGCTCCTGGCTAGATTATTTTCTATAAGTTTTCATACATTTATATCTTAGAGGGTAGGAATGATTTTTTTTCATATATGAATGCATATATTTTAAAGGATTTTTCATAAAATGCTCCCAGAGGGGAGCTTGGAAAAAGACATGTAATAGCTATATCATTTTGAACCTCTCTCTACCAGGTGATGGACAAATTTGCAAATTTGGCTCTGTGTTGAGCTCCCGTCACAGCCTAATGACATAGGTGGCGTAATCACCCTTTGCTTCTATGCAGCTGAGAACCGCCCCAAGGTTTAACAAGAGCACAGGGAAAGCTGGTTGTCATGAGCGGACTGTCTTCGAAACCCTGTGACCCTTCTTTTGATGTCTTTCTGCTCAGCTGTGCTGGAAACGCCCCTCCTCTCTGAGCTCTTCAAGGAAGAAAGATGTCTTCCTAAAGATCACTGGGTCTCAGGGGCCCCCTAGCAGTGATACCCATGAATACAGGAGCAGCTGCTTTGGACAAGGCAGCCCCACTCAGGGCAACTGAACTTGACCTAATGGCTGTCTTTTCCAAGTTTCTCAGATCCTTTCAGTAGCCTAGGGGGAAAGTCCCTCTGTTAGCTGAAACTGCAGCCCGAATGAGTCAGTATTTTCTGGTACAGTTTAAAAAAAAAAAAAGGTAGCATACTCTTCATGTCTCCATGGTAACTTACTATGGATCTGTATCCCACTTATGAAATTCCTTCCTGATCTATCTATCTATGATTTCTGATCCAGGCCTGAATGTACACAGAGAAGCCATTAAATCCGTTCAATCTGCTGGAACTATCAACTGTTTCTGCTCCTGGTGATTTGAGCTGTATAGACACGGCCTCTGACCTATGCAATGGTGAGTCCTGGAGACCCTCACGTACCTGAAAACATTAAGGTTCAATACTATCTCAATTATCTGAACAACTCCTGGGTTCAGGGTTGCCATGGAAACCGGGAACATTGGCAACCGAGAAGTGAGGCCTGTCTCCCTCTCCCTTCACAGCACTGCGGTCTCTGAGATGCACCAACTTCCAGTCCCTGGCCTTGCCTAAGCTGAGCTATTTCATTCTACACCCACCTTAGGGAAACTAAATCTTCCACCAAAATACTGAGAATCTGATCTGAATCTGAATAGGAAATGTGCACATTTCTAGCCAGAGACTCAAGTATTTCCTGCTAAAAATGGAAACGGGAGGTACCGGTGACAGTTTTGACCATAGTTGGAAGTCAGATAAACTGCAGTTTCAATCCTGAATTTCCCATTTGTATGTCTTCTGACTGGGCAAGTTATTTGCCCTAAGGGTCAGTTCTCTCTTATATAAAGCGAGGACAATGAGGCCTTGGAGAATTATCACGGAGGACTAGCCCAGGGGCTAGAGGTAAAGAACCCGCTTGCCGACGCAAGAGATGTAAGAGATGCCGGCCCAATCCCTGGGTTCAAAGATCCCCTGGAGGAGGAAACGGCTACTACGTACTCCAGCTTTCTTGCCTGGAGTATTCCATGGACAGAGGAGCCTGGCGGGCTACAGTCCAGGGGGTCGCAAAGAGTCTGCACGTCTGAAGCCACTTAGCACAACCCAGGGAAGCCTAGCCAAGGCTGGTTATCACCAAGGCACCGCTCAACTCTAGGGGCGCCACTCACACGTAGGCTGCAGGACTGGAGCGAGGGGGTGCTTCCCGGAGCAAGGGGACTTCGTGACCGGCCGAGGGTCCACTTCGTACCTTTGTCATCTCAGCGTGTTTCACGACAGAACGCTCGGAATAAAAACGATGGGAAACCATAAGCCCATAAGATGTCCAAGAATGGGGCCACAATGAGCCCCCCGGTGGACCAAACCCCGGGGCCGCTCGGTGGCACCAGCGCTGGCTAGCTACTCCAGTCCTGCCGGGGCACCTTTGGGGGTTAAAGCGGCGACTCGGGAAAGAAAGAAAGAAAAGAAAGATTCGTCCTGAGCTCCCGGGATACACACTGCCCGGGGCGCCGGACGTCGGAGGCCCAGGCCCGCAGCGGCCCCGGGCAAGCGTCCGCCGAGCGACAGCAGGCGCCGGGCGAGGTCCGACTGGGCAGGTCCGGCTCCGCCTCCGGCTCCGTGCTCCTCCCCTCCCCTCGGCCCCTCCTCTCCGCGCGCAGGCTCCCCGCCTGGCCCCTCCGCCGCCCCTCCTCCTTTCTCCCCTCCCCCTCCGCCCCTCCTCCTTGTCCCGAGGTCCCCTCCCTCCTCCCTCCTGCCTCCTCCCCCCGAAACCCCGGCTCCAGAAGAGCGCGCGGCGGAGGAGACCGGCCGGTTACTTCCTCCAGCGGCAGCGCGGAGCGCGGTGCAGCCACAGCCCGGATCGCCCGGATCGCCCCGAGCCGGCCGGCCGTCCCCGGCCCGCCCAGGCCTCCCGGATCTCCGGAGCCCGCCCACCGTCCCCGGTCCACCCCGGCCTCCCCGAGCGCCCCGAGCCCGTCCGCCGCCCCCGGCC